>PVLD010006327.1:0-101785 GCA_004027595.1 Dinomys branickii
ACCCAGCCAAACTTCCTCCCTGCACGTAGCGTCCCTGGCTCCCAGCGTTTGGGGCTTTCTGCGCGGCCTGCCCGATATGCGTGAAATGTGGGACCGCCGGGCGTTGCCGCCGCCAAATAGCCGGTCTCTGTTGGGAGTCGCCGGAAAGCCGCACCGGCTTGGGAGGCGGGAGGGACCGAGCTGGCTATGCTCCCAAGGCGTTCGGACTCAGCCAAATTTCCTCCCCACGCGGAGCATCCCTGGCTCCCAGCGCCTGGGGCTTTCTGCGCGGCCCGCGCGAAATGTGGGACTGCTGGGCGCCGCCGCCACCAAAAAGCCGATCTCTGTCGGGAGTCGCCGGAAAGCTGCACCGGCTCGGGAGGCGGGAGGGATCGAGCTGGCTGTGCTCCCAGGGCGCTTGGACCGAGCCCGACTTCCTCTCCGCATGGATCATCCCTGGCTCCCAGGGTCTGGGGCTTTCTGACGTCTCGCCACGGCAGCCTGGTTCGCCCTACCGCATCTCCCCCAGCATCTCAGAGAAATACGCCCAGTTTGAACTTCCCAGCCGAGGTCCCGGCATTCACGCTCGCCAAGTCTGTGTCGAGCTGGTGGTGTTTATTAAGGAGGATCGCTCCCTTGCTGCTCACCTGGTCGCCATCTTCCCATCATCCCTCGCACTGTGTGATCTTATACATGGACTCTAAAAAGGAGAAGCAGTGGTTGCCAGAGGTCAGGGAGAGAAGAGAGGGGGAAGAGCTGGGGAAATATTGATCAGTGAGCGGCTAGTTGTAGTTAGCAGCAAGTAGCTCTGGTGTGTTACTGTGCGGGCAGTGTGATAGCAGCAGATAACATGACTATGCTATGCAGTTCAAAAAGCTAGAAGATTATGAAAGTTTGTACTATGAATGAATTATAAATGTATGAGGAGATTTAATACATTTAAACTGATTTAAACACTATTTTATATATGGAAACATTATGATGCCATAATATATATACAAATTTTTATGTTTGCATACCAGTTTAGAGAACTGTGTTTGCTTTTTTGATTTTTTTGTACCAGGAATCAAACTCAGGATCTTGTACTTGCCAGGCACATGCTTATGCTACTGAGCTATATCCCTGGCCCTATGTGCCAGTTTAAAAAGTAGTAAATCTCAGAATTTGAAAGTGAATTTCCATGGTGATTTCTTCTTTGGTCCTTTAGTTGCCCAGAAATGTGCTTAACTTCCACATTTGTGAATTTTCCTGGTTTTCCTTTTTCAATGATTTCTAATTGTAGACTATTACTTGCAGAAGAGATACTTAAGTTATTGCAAACTTCTTAATTTTGATAAGACTTGCTTTGGGGCCTAACCTATGGTACATCCTGGAAAATGTTTCATATGTGCCTGAGAAAAATAGGTATTCTGCTGCTGCATGATGCAAAATTCTGTATATGTGTGTTAGGTTCATTGGGGTTAAAGTACAATTCAAGTCCAATACTTTGTATTGACTTTCTTTCTGGGTGATGTATTCATTGTTGAAAATGGGTTACTGGTGTCTTCTACTATTATTATACTGTTGACATTAAAGTTGTCAGGGCAAGACCTCCAGGATCATCTGTAGAGAAGTCCACAAGGGACCGTGGCGGTACCCGCTACACATCTTGCCATCTATTTCCAGTTGCCTCAGGTATATCAATCTTTCTATCAGTTTTTTCCATACAGTGATTCTTCATCTTTTGCTCCTCTCTGTTCCTATAGGTTCTACATTGGACAATTTGAGACCACCCTGATCTATTTTAGTTCATGGGCAATTGCCAAAATGTGGTTTCAGTGGGATTTAGAAGGTTGGTGTTTCCTGGCAGTTTATTCCCTACACTGATAAACTAGAGATGTGGAATACAAACCTAAAAACGAACTATAAAATAAGTAGTGAGAGTTAATAACTCGGTGAGGAAGATGAAACCATATACTCTCAATTCAAAATAAGATATAAGATGGAAGAAAAGAACAGAGAGGAAGGAAAAAGGCATGAAAGAGCAGAGGAGACAATCAGAAAACAAAGAGCAGAAGGGTAGATTTAAACCTAACAGAGTAACGATAATATTAAAGGGAAGTAGACTAGGCACTCTATTAAATACCAGATATTGTCAAATTTTGCATCCAAAATATATACTGCCCGCAAGAAATATGCTTAAAATAAAAGGACACAGTAGATTATAAATCAAAATATTGGAAAATATATAACATTCTAAACCTATCAGAGGAAAGCTAGAGTCACTAGATTGCTGTCAAGGTGAAGTTCCAAGCGTAGCATATTTGTAAAAGTAGAGCACATCACTTTATGGTGATAAACATGTCAATTGATCAAGGATTCATAATGATCCTGAAAGCCACATATCAGGCATAGAACTTCAATATTTATGAAGAAAAAAAACCCTGAGAATTGAAAGTCAAATAGGCAATTCATAATTGTACTCCTCTTCAAATAGCTAGTAGATCAACAAAGCAGGAAAGTCAGGCAGGATGTCAACTTCTTGAAGAGCACTCTCAAGCAACTTGACCTAATTGACATTTCTACAACACTCCACTCCCGTCAGACAAGTATGATTCTTTTCAAGTATATACATTTATTTACCAAGGTAGACTGTTTTTGACCATAGGTCTCAATAAATTAAAAACAATTCAAGTCATCTGATTATGTCTTTGACCAAAGATTCTTTAAAATGCATTTGTCAGTGAACACAGGAAATTTACCTGTAGTAATTGTTTTATCCTGCAAATAGTAAGACATTGTAATGAATATTGTATTCCTTTGCTCAGGTTCCTCTTTCAAGACTCCATTTTTATAAAGGTCAGCAATATTGCCTGTTAGTGAGTTACCCTCAGCCAAAAGCAAATGCCCCTCCCAACTAAGAGCCTCCCTCCTGGGGTATTTCATGCTCAATAATTACTAAGCACAGATGTAAAAAATAATAATTCTGTCTATCCCGGTTTCACAGATTTTCATGGGAATGGTTGAAGTCTCTATTTGAACATACCATGTTCTTCGCTCCCTTAGCAGGTGTTATGCCCAAGAGCGCTGGCAAACAATCATCTGAATAAAAAATTTCTAACAGTTTTTTCCCCAGGAACAGAACCCCAAACAAGCATGCACACAAAGAGCTACATACACAAGCATTTACGGAAATATTGTTTATAGTCATTCTATGCTAAAAGCAAATTAAATATCCATCATCAGTTAAATGAAATTTTATTCAACCATTAGGAGATGACAGTGGTAAACCTTTGGAAATTAAAACAGAATCTGCTTATATTTATACATACATGGAAGAGAGAAATTGCAAAAAATGCAAATGATGCCATAATCATAGTGAGAACGATGCACCCCTGAGCACTCGCCCCTCCTGGAGGGCTGACAATAGAGACGCCAGGTAGAGGGAAGTGGGTCTCATCTGCTGTTCACAACCTTAAGAGCTTAATGGTATGAGTAGTGCAGGGGGCTGTTGGGAACCTGAGCAGGAGCAGCGTGGTGGTGACCGAGGGAACTCCAATCCTGGAGTGGGCATAGGGCGGGTACGTAGAGTAAGGAAATGTGGCACTTATGAAAAGGCAGGAGTTGTGGGCCGGGGTAGGCTCTCATCACAGACTGTAGTTTGGGAACGGCACTGAGAGGTGAAGACAGAGGTGTAGAGAAGTTTACAGAATGCTGACAATTGAGTACAGCCTGAGGAGGGCACTTTCTCTCCATTTGAGAAACCTATCAGCCAGAGAATGACTAGAAAATGACTATGGGAAGTGTTACGGTTTGGATCAAAAACGCCCCCCCCCAAAGTCTCATATGTTCAGAGATGAGGCTTACAGAAGGGGACTGCTCGGGAGCGTCTATCGGTGAGTTTATAGTTCAATGCACTATTAGGAGGTGGGACTCAGCTGGAAGAAGTGGGTCCCTGCAGCACGCGTTGGAAGGGTGCGATTTTGCCCTGTTGTCCTTTGACTCTCTCTCTGCCTCTCTTCACACTCTGCCCTTCTAGTATGACTCTTCTGCCTTGGAGCCAGCTGAACGTGGACTGAAATTTCTGAAACCAGGAGGTAAATAGACAATTTCCTCCTTTAATTGTTGTTAGATCATTTGTACAACGCTCCATTCCCATTGTTTGTCCCAGTTAACAGAAAGCTGACTAATACCAGAAGCAATGCTTAAAGTTCTCAAGTCTACGGTCTCGTGTAAGTTTTCAAAATGCAAAATGTTCTCAACAGCAAGGGCTGGGGTAGTGTTCTTGTGTTTGTATATAATACACTGTGCTTCCAGAGGTGTCCACACTTAATATGTAGCATCCAACATGTGTTTCTTGCAATGTAACCTTGATATTGTTCCATCAAGAAAAAGCATACTCCCCCCCTCGCAATTAGGTGTCCTGTGACTATGATGGAAGTCATTTCTGAGGCTAAGCACTGAAGGGTTTTAGAGGTTCTACTTCTTTGATTCTCTTAGACATATAGCTTGGTAGGAGGGCAGGTATGTGACAGCAGGTAAGGAGTCTGCCCCCTTGAAGTCTCCAGGCTAGAAAGATAACATGGTAAAGTACATGCACAGCAATGGAGAAGCCCACATCCTTCAGCTCCCCAAATCACATCTTTGTAGGGCAGGTATTAAACCCATTTCCTAGAGTTTGAACTCTCACAGCAGACTGCAAGGGTAGTCTCTACGGAGTCTTGTCCAAAATGCTGATTTGTGGACTGGTAACTATTATTTCAAACCCTTGAGCTTTGTGTTACTTTTTCGTATAACTGGAACTCTTTTCCACAAGGCTTTTGTTTAGCGAGATAGCTGTGGACAGGCTCAAGGAGTTTCTGCAGAACGAGAGTGGTGATAGAGATGAAGGGGTGATGGCTGCGGCCCCTCACACTCACCATGCGGACTGTGAAGGTGATGCTGTTAGGTCAAAGGTTTTCAACATCAGTGCCTTTGAAACACGACTGAAACCAATAATTCTGTGCTGACCATCACAGGCAAACATTAAACAAAGGAGGAAGAACTCCTGGCCGGCACTGTAAGAATCAAGGAATTATTTGATCAGTTCTTGAAAGCAGTGGTACAGTTTCTAAAGATGCAGGCAGTTTTAAAAATCAATAAGTCATTTTAAATGAGGTAGAAGTCAGAAAGAGTAGAAGGAATTCAGTATATACTTGAAGTATTGAGAGCTCATATCCTTTATTTTTGCAAGATGATGTTACCTAGAAAAAAATCATGTGCTGGCTTCGAAGGTCATTTATAAAGCAACCCAAAACATTTTCAAGGTAAACCTAAAAGTAGCGAAAAGACATCCTAACTGACATTTTCTTAATTATAAATTTTTGGAAAGCCGAACTGCTTATACGCCACATCTCAATTTTCCAATCCAGTGGCGGGGCCCTGTCTTCAGGGTTAATATGAATAATGAGTTTCTTATAGTAAGGACTAGCCCAATACACAGTTGGGATCTATCATTCCTGCCACACAGAGTGGTGACATAAGTCAGTGCCAGTGCCGCACACCCTCTACAGCAATCCCCACTTTTATGCATGCTGAGCATAATTTACAATGCAAATAACATGGATTAATATTTACTAAAATATCAGTTAAAGATTTTAAATCTATAGTCAGGAGAATTATGGAATTTTGGAGTGGCAATAAGGAGCCACGAGGATTCTCTTACTCTGAAATGCTGTAAAGTGAAAAAGTTGCAGAGATGAGCTGAGATGCTTGGTATGCTACCAAGACAAGGAGAAAGATGCCTCAGGTAAATTTATTTCAGATTAATTATGCCAATATCAATAATAACAACAGCTTCTCTACTGATTGCATGTATGCAAGAAATGTACAGCTCAGTGCTAGTGGAGTTTAAGCACATGCTACACAAGCGCAATCCAGAATCAAATGGAAATTAAGTGGAAGTTGCCTCTACCAGTAAGATTTCAGTCCTGTGAGGTCAGGGGTCATGAGCAGTCATTCTGTCTTGTGCAAAGTCTTAACTCCTCTGCCTGGAATGGTGTCACGGCCATTGTAGACTCTTAGTAAATAATTTTTATATCAGTGAGTGAACACCTGATGTGGAGTTACACTAACTGATCCATTCTACAGGGTAAGTACTGTGGTGCTCTCCTTCCCTCCATAAAGTGCTGAGGAAAACACTTCTCCATCAATGGCTCCGGCTTATCCAAACTCATGGAAACTGCTGATGTGACAAACACCAGCTGAGGATACAGAGTTACTCTTTGGATTCTATTTTGAGACATTTTTTGCATGTGTTTTAAAACACTAATCTAGATGTCCATGATGCCTTTGTTCCAGTAGAATGATAATCAAATTTTAGCTCACCAGCTGTGTGCATTGCATATTTTAAAAGGAAAAAATTTTAATTACTCCCCATTTCCAGTTTTCAATGCTACTCCATTTTTCAGTGTTAACACTATTAAAACCATACTTGAGAAAAGTGAAAAGACAGAAAGAAAAAATAAAGTGAATATTCACTAATCTCTCAAGGGATGCTGGGGCTGGGGATATAGCTTAGTTGAATAAGCGCTTGCCTGGCAAGTGCAAGGTCCTGAGTTCGATCCCCGGTACCACAAAAAAAAAAAAAAAAGGATGCTGATTAGGTATGAGAGGTTTGCACCTCAGTCTTACTAAACTATATTCTAATTCCTATTGGAAGGTCAGCAAAGTTTTCCTATAAATACTTATACTGTATTTAGATTTTGGAAAGCATACATTTCCTGTTGAAATTTTTGAATTTAGCCTAGAAGCAGATGTGAACAATATTTAAGCTATTGAACATGATTTTATGCCAATAAAATTTTATGTACAAAAACAACCAACTAGTCAGATCTGTCCCATAGGGTACAGTTTGCTGACCACTGTCCTAGGCAATGTAGTGTTATCTAGTTACACAGGGTCATGACATCCACTGTCTCACTTGAGACTCAACTGATAGTTTGATACATCAGATGGTATGAACCCAGTTTTAGAAATGAAATTGTTAAGGCTCTGACAGTTCAAGCAACTTGAACAGGGTCACAGGGGGAAAGATAAAACCAGAACAAGAATACAGAATCTGGAACCTCTATTCCACTTGCCAGTACACATTAATATAGAATAACCTCATACATACCTACAAACACGTGTTTGTCACATGTGTGATGTGATTTAAGGAATGGGAATATATCTTCACAGTTATATACCCTGGTGCTCAGACTTCCATAGATAGAAATGAGTTTCTCTCAGCAAGCACACAGTCTACATTGAGACAGAACATTCCCTGTAATTGGTCTAGTTTTCAGATTATCAACAGCACCAGGAGACACAACTTCAGCTTCAACTGACTTAGGCAAAAGTAAAAAGAATGGGAAATGATTGGCTAACATCAGTGGGAGGTGTAGGAATAGGCTGGAGTCAGATACAGTTGGATCTAAGATCTAAAAATGTAAATCACCAGCGTGAAGCCTTTCTTTTCACATATCCTGCTTTGCTGGTTGGTTTTGTCTTCAGGAAGCCTCGCATTTTGAGGTTAGAGTCTTATAGGTCTATGTTAATGGACAAGGAAACCTCCATTCCTCGTCAGGACCATCCAAAGTCCTTGGCTACTTTCCCATGGACTCTGTGCAAAACAGTCTGTGCTGTTTTGATTTCAAGTTGAGATTTACATAGAATGAAGTCTCAATTTTCTATTTCATGTTTATCTACAACCCACTTTTCTTCTGCCTTCCTATACTACAAAAGTTATAAACCCAAATTCTTGGTTTCCTACTCTCTCTTGCACATACAAATGATCTTGCTATACAGGAATAGATGAAGAGATTAGAAAAAAGTAGGCTTTAGACCTTAGAAAAATCAAGCATTTCTTTTTTAAAGTGTTATTAGTACATGTTTACAATATAGGATCTTAGGGAGAAGGTTTAACACATGTTGACTATTTTTATCCCTTTCCCTTTTCCACCCTCCTCCCTCTCTCTATCTCTGCACGTACTTCCCCATTTTAGTTTATGTCTACAATATACAATGATTGCATTCACCGAGGATAGTTGGTACATGTGCAGAACATCTGTTTAAGACCAAAAACAAAAAGCCTCATCAGTGACATACATTTTACTTCTGTTTCTTGCCTGGAAGATAAACCCAGGTCTGGAGGTAGAGGGGCCAATTTGCGACCTAGTGGCGACACATACAAGCATAGAGAATCACTGAGCTGCTATATACTGACTTCTTGCAGAAGGACATAATTAAACTCCTATTTTTTAAGCCACTAAAGTGGAGTTTTCTTTTTTCTAGCAGCTGAATATAGACATACATGATACCATTCTCAAATGAATCTAATGTGGCTTAGGAAGGATAGAAAACCAGGACCACACATAGCCAGAAACGCATCCTCTCCACACTAGACATTAGCAGATCACTCATAATCTTTAACAAATTAGTTCATTGTGTTGGAAGGACATGATAAGAAATTTCAGACCATTTCCCATTACAGTGCTTAGAGAGCCCTCTGGGAACTCTTACAGCCATATTGACAATGACCTAAAAGAAGATAAACCAATTCTCTGTTTATATTTACACTGCAACATGGTATTTACTCAGTCATTTCCATTGGCAAGTGATTTTATAAAATTGCAAAATACTTTCCAAAAGCAATCTGTTGACTTTTCTTCTGGCCCAGAATTTTACCTAACTTACGCTTGGAAAGTACTCAAAGGTATAGGAGATAAACATTTTAATCTTCATTAAGAAGCCCAAACTACACAAGGATTTTAGTCCACAAGGACAAAAGGATATAAAGGATATAAAAGTTTCAAGAGAATTTAGATAACAATATTCATAGAGAACATTTTCTACAATTTCTTTAATAGCTATAGAGGACAAGGGGAAGTAGCTCTCTCTAAACAGAAAGTGAGCAAGACAAGGTATAACTACATGTCATGTTTCTACTATAATTACAACATACCCTTCATCAGAAGAGAAGAAATAGATCAAAACATGTTGCTTTTTCCTGGGGAAACCGTTTCACCTCTTTTCTGATGAACAAAATCCTTTCTTTCTTTGGTCCAATTCAACACCTCTCTTTAAACCATCATCTATTAGGGATTTGGTTTAAAATTTGATTCACAATATAACTGATTATTAAAATAAAAGACTCACAACAGAAAAAGAAAAGTTTCGATGGTTAGCATTGTCTTATTAGTTCACCATTTCACAAAACTACCACATATTTTCTATCTTATGACTTGGAATTTTTAGCTTGTGGATTTGTAAAGTTTCCTTTACTGTAACTTTTATTTCACCTAATGTCTCAATTCCCTTCCAATACGGGGAAGTGGGTGTTTAAACTCTCCACAGAATCTTAAATGCAGAAATTTTCCTTCAATCTTGTTTCGTCCTGCTCCTATTTAGAACTGGAATGTCCCCAGAGTCCTGCATGTCGATGGTGTGGTGTCCAGCCTGTGGCACTCTAGGGAGGGGGCTGTGGAAGCTCTATGGGCTGAGCCCTAGGAGCAGGAAGTTACCTCTACCACTGAGCCCAGCCCTTCCTCTGCCTTTACTTCCTGTCCACTGTGAGGCAAACCGGCCTCCACTTGCCACACACTTCAGCTATGATGTGCTGCGCTACCCATCATAAGCCTACACCACAGGTCAGCTGACTGTGTCTGAAACCAGGAGCAGAAGCCAACCTCTCCTCTTGGGAAGCTGCTGATCTCAGGGATTTAATCATAGTAAGGGAAAGCTAAGTGGCATAATTCATCTGTCAACAAAAGGAATTTGAGCTGTCAATGAATTTGAATTTCAAGCTGCATTTAAGGAAAGAAACATTCCTCAGAAAATATTTTCAGGAAGCCCAGTATTTAAAAGAACAACTGCGTAGCTCATCTAACTGAATAGGACATGTTATCATGAGATGACTCCCTGACTTTGTGAGGGCCTACGGACCCCTAAGACTCTGAAACACTGTGAACCACTGTCTGATTTCCAGAAATCCTCCTAGATCCAATGGTTTTAATCACATGACCTCATTATATTATTCTGCATGTCTCATTCTTCTTCATCTTGATAAGATGCAGTCCTTGCAAAACTATTTACCACTTAGTAGTGTTTACTTCCCTATTTTTTTAATTTTTGAGAAACATTTTCATGACAAGAACAATATCTCCTATTTACTTATCATCCACATTCAGTCGGTAGACGTTTTTGCTGCATCTCTCTACTCTATTCCAGGCACTACAGGATCAGTGAGTGGGGCATGCAGGCAAGGTGACAAAGTGTGGAAGAGTTCCCACAGGTCCTTCACTTTGTGATGATCTCACCTCTCATTTCCAAATGGAAGGCATTCAGCAAGGATTGTTTTCACCTCCAGAATCTCTCTATTTTCATGGTGAACAAATGTGCATTTTCTTCAAGTGTATTCATAGAAATCTGCTGATCCATGAGGAGCGCTCACCACAGGAGGACAACTGAGATTTATAGGCAGGCTTCCTTCAGGACCAAGACACCATTTTCTTCTCACCATGATGCTGGAAGGCTGGATCAGGCAGCTACTGTTACCTCACTGCCACATAAGAGAGGGCTAGAGATGCTTACGGAGTGCAGCTCTTAGTAATGGTGGATTTGAGCTTTGGAGCTGGCTTCCTGGCTAGACACCTAGACCAGTTCTTTCCAGTAAATCACACTGACATCTAGAGGAAAATAAAAGTATACAGCCTTTCTTATTCTTTACTCTAAATGAACAAGGGGCAGATTGTTTGAGTGAGAAGTCCAAATTAGAAACGACCTAATGATAAATGATTGTATTAATTTTACACCCTTTTTGAACAACTAGTGCATTAGCATTAACAGGTAGTATAACAGTAGAAGAATCCAGACTCCTAGGATCCACTCACAGCCTTGCCAGTGTACCTTGGCAGGTAGACGGCCCTCTCTCTGCCTGCATTTGCTCATCTGTAACTTGAGGATAATCATACACAGCGCAAGGGTATTGTAAGAATCATGAATTGATATATGTGGAATATTTAGAAGAGTTTTAGTACATAGTAAATGGTAAATATTTATTTTTTCCACTATTCAAAGTTTAAAGATCAAAGCAAGGAAGCCACAACCTCCAGTCCAGCCCTGCATCTCCACTGTACCTCCCTCCCCACAGGTAAACATTTTAATGAATAGTATTCTCTCCTACAATTCTCACACCTATCTATGTTAATATAAACATATACTTTACTTGCAGAAACTATTCAGTGTACATACTTCTCAACAAGTTACTCCTTTCCTATTTGGCAGTGTGTTTAGAGATATTCCCATGTTGTCATGTAGTAGTTTTGCTTAATTCTCTTAAATATTGTCTGGTTTTCCATGGTATGAACATAAAATGATTCCTTCAACTAAATACCTATTACTGAAATTCTAGATTTTTTTTTAATTTTACAGTTATAAACAGTGTTGCAATAAGCTTTCTTTAGCATTTAGCATGTAAGAGTCTGTGGAGCTAAATTGTATATTCCTTAAGAGGTATGTGTTAATGCCTTACCCCTAAGCATTTATGTGTTGAAGCCACAACCTTAAGAATGTGGTGACTATCTTCAGGGAGAAACGCTTACAGAAGTAATGGGGTTGATATGAGGCCATTAGAGTGCACTCTGATGCAATACGAATACTATCTCTTTAAGGAAAGGGAATTGGAAGTCCAACACAGCAGGCAGACCACATGAAGACAGGGATACGATGGCCCTATACAAGCCAAGCAGAAAGACCTCAGAAGAGACCAGCCCTACTGACATCTAGGCCTTGGACTTCTAGCCTCCAGAACTGTACAAAAATAAGTTTTGCTATTTAAGCCACCAAATCTTTGATGCTTTGCTGTGGTCGCCATAGCAAATTTCATACCAACTTCTAGATGTGGAATTTCTGGAGTAAAGTATGCATTAAATAGTTTTACACACAATCACACCAGTTTGCACTCCTACTAACGGTATAAAAGACTGTTTATTTCCACCTATTGACATGTTAAACATTGTGAGTAGTAATAAATTTAAATACTCTCAGGTTTATGTCTAGAATTCAATTTATTGTACAGAACACCAAAAGACCAATGACAGAAAACAATAGTGCTATTTCACCATAACTATTTTCTTCTTATCCCCATTATTATTTTAGTGGAGAATCCATTCTTTAACAACATTGCTACTCCCTCACATTCCAAACAAAAATTTATCCGGAATTTAAATTGAATGTGTTACGAGAGATGTTGAGTCAGAGGTGTCACTGAAACTTCTTCACCTTAATCTTTTATGATATTTCCTTTACCTGAATTCTGATAGTCTTCTAATTAATCTCACCATTTCTGGTTTTTCTCACTCCAATTTACGCAGCACATTACCACCAGGTATTTTAACATATTTGTTATCATGTAAACAAATATCAGCTAGGTTAAGATTGAACGCTCGCACATTCAAATCAGTGGACTCCAATACACTCATATTGTCCCACACTATAAAGGCGAGCTGTCCTCATTTTCAACAGTGGTTTCTCAACTCAAAGCTTGTAGTCCAAGAGATGCACCGCCATCTTGATTCTTGAGCCCTGGGCTGAGAACTTGTTGCCTTGGGCCAACAGGCTTCACCTCATGACCTCAGTGTGGGTACAAATATGTTCCTATTTG
Organism: Dinomys branickii; assembly: GCA_004027595.1. Taxonomy (NCBI): domain Eukaryota; kingdom Metazoa; phylum Chordata; class Mammalia; order Rodentia; family Dinomyidae; genus Dinomys; species Dinomys branickii. Next base: position 12,641 of record PVLD010006327.1, read on the forward strand.
ATGTGTCACAACAAGAAACGGGATAAAAAGTGCTGGTTTGAGGCACTACCACTTGATGTTTTAAAGCATCTAAAGTAAAATTTTCCATTTGTTTTGTATATCAAGTATACTTTTCAGGGAATTCAGTGGATAGGAAGAAGAAAGAGTTACATTTTTTTGCATATCTTTTGAAGCCAACACCTGAGACAAAGGCCTGAAAACAATTTTTTCACTGACGGGATGAATAGGTAAAGAGAAAAAGCCACTAACAGGAAGTGTTATCAAGTGGGCGCAAGCAGGAGCCCTGAATATCGAGTCAGAACCTTTAACAGCTCTTTGATCATTTGCCTGAGAGGTACAAAGGGCAACACTTATAGGCACCCATTGGTGTAGGCCCCACTGTCATGAGGGGCCTCCCATGCTTGTCAGCCCTGTACTTCTGGATTGTACATGTGTTAGAGGCCAGCAGGTGCTGGAGATTAACACTGTCAGAGTTGTTCCAGGGCAGGGTGTGAGAGACATGAAGCACTCTTCAGAAATTTTCTTTCACTCTAAATGCACTTGTGGAGAAAGTGAGCCCAAGTCTGCTCGGTACTGTTTGTGGTCGCTATGGCTAGAATCGGAAGTAAGTTAGAAAGGATGCTCCAGAGTCATCCAGTTCAACAGACATTTCCTTTTGAGGACAGCAAGCCAGAGTGGGGAGGGCGTTTTCAAAAGCACAGTCAGTGGGAAATTGAGAAAGTACCATCTTAAGAAAAGCAATAGTCTTTGTGTAGTAATCACTCAGACTATGTCACTCACCTGTGGAAGTGCCTTATGCGCATCACCTTATCAAATCCTCTCAACAGGAAATGGCTTAGGATTTCACAGCTTGGAGTTACCCCCAGTGATGTCTAGAGTGAGGGGTGAAACTTGGCTCTATATAGCTTTTGGGCTCTCTGGAGCTGTTGACCATACTGCTACCCCAGAGCCGTTTGAAGTGGCGGAGACGCAGGGGATCTTCATCACTTTACTCCAGTGTTTGAAGCACTGTCCTTCCTTATGAGTACATTTCAATGCACACTTTAAGGCTTCCCTTATCTAGTATTATTTCAACATTCCAACTAGCCAGGGTTTCAAGAATTATACATTCACAGCACTAAGCCAATTTTTGGGTGCCAAATCTAATTTTCTTACATGAATCAGCAGCTACTCTACAGTGAATAACATTCTGAAATAATTCAGCTGTGAAGCTTCTTACAAACACGTGGTAGGTGTGCACACGCGCACACAGTTTTAAACACTTCCTACACACTGGCAAACACAAAGTGGCCATTGGGAAAGCCATTGGGAGCTTTTATTCTACATGATTGGGAAGCAAGACTCTGTTAAGGGCAATCTTTAGAGATACTGAAAAGAGGACGGAAATCTCTAAAATGGCAGTGAGATGAAATTTCATCAGTTTTATTTCTAGAAAATAAAATCATGTTTTTGTCATGCATATGCATTGTTTAACTTTTATAGATTTTATACATTGTGCATTGTTTAACTTTTATAGATTTTAGGTAAATATTTATAAAGTAGAAAACTAATTCTTAAACATACATATACTTGCATTTAAAAATTCTAAATTAATATAGTTTTTCAGCTTCTTAGTAGCCAAAAGAAGAGACACATAAAATTTCTACAAAATAACAAAAACTGATTGGTAACTCCTTATTTTAAATTCTTTATCATATGTTTTACCGCCTTTTGGTCCTAACCTAAAAGCTATAAGCAAAGAATTTCAATTTTGCTGCATAAGATTGCAAAGGAGTTTTAAATGGACTAAAGTGGGGAGCATTAAAGACTAAATGACCATGCATCTCTCTCCTATAAACCAGATGCAATGCTTAAAATGCCCATAGTCTAGAGAGACCAATGATGGTACATTTAGGTCTATTTTTTTTTAACTACTGTAGTTTTTTAGTTTGCATTGGTGCACTGATGTCAAACAGAAGGGCATTTGTACTGTCCTGTCACTGCTAGTGCTAAATTTAATTTCAATAAATTTGTTTATCTGTGAGTTGGATGAGGATATTGATTGCATTTGAATAAAATTTGCAGATGATGCAAAGCTGAGAGAGGTGGTAATATTGTGTATGATCATTTGAGAATGCTAAAAGTTTTTACTATTTTGTAGCACTGAAAAATTTTAAAGTAGAAATTTACTAGGGATAAATATGAACTCCTAAGTAAGTAGCTGGATAATTACTTCAGTTCTTTGCAAAACTGGAGAATACTGTAGTACTGTTTGATTCTAAAGAGACTGGGCTTCTTCATACACCAGAGGGGTTTGTTCTAGGAGGTACAATTCACAGACACAGAAGTAGGGAAGCTGTTTGCCTTCCACCAAAGGTGTAACAGATCAGCCCTATGTTACACCAAGTTCATCCTGACCTCTTTGTTTCCACTATAATAACCTGTTTATAGTACCACTATCTCTGCCCAGAACATAGCAGTAGTTTATGGAAGATCTCCTTTCCCCAGTAATGTCACCCTCCATGCATATCCTCCACAAATATCCTGTCCTGCTGTGAGGATGAGTCCTGGAGATTGAATCCAGTCCTTCCCACTGAGCCATATCTCATCCCTGCTTTTATTTTTCCTTTGGAGACAGAGTCTCACTAAGTTGCTTAGTCTGGATTTAAGCTCACGATCCTCCTGTTTTAGCTTTCCAGCATGCTGGGTTTACACAACCATATTCAGCTTTAGAATAAACTCATATAATATAAAATTACTTTTATCATAACTGTGCTTTAACATGTTTACATAGAGTTTCTGCCTAATACCTTCCCAGTGGTCTCCCAGTACGATATTTCTAGAAATCTTGAGACTGTCTCTCAGCACCCTGAAATAGGAGGATTGATCTTTGCCACCTTGCTCACGGCCATCACCCTCCCACCGATGACCCCTCTGCTCTCCCCACCCTGGGTCTCTCTCTTTTCCCAGATGTCGGGAGCTGGCTCCAGCTCTGCCTGATGCTTTTGCTAGTCTCCCTGACTAAAACACACTTCTCTCACATCTTCATATGACCTGCCTAGTCACAGCACTTTTCCTTATTTCAACTCTACTGTTTGTATATTTTCCCCTTATTTCATCATGTCTCTCTTGTTTGTTTTTTTAGTTGTTGTTGGTTGTTAGAATATAAATTCTACAAGAGCTGTGGATTTATACATATTTGTGTCCTCAATCCCAGCATGTAGGAAGAATCTGTTTGATGCAGAGGGAAGATGCAGAGTGGCAGGGAGCTAACTGCAGGTGTAAAATGTCTTTAGCAGAGGCCCCTGGCCTGATTCCACATGAAAAATTCTATACAGTTGAATTTATAATCATTAAGTTATAAACATCCTTGAAAAACAAAGGATGATGGAGAATTGAGCTATTTGTTATCTTTCATAAAACAACATAAAGTGCCTTCAGGGAAAGTATTTCCTGAAGTAATTTGTCACTGAGAGCAGAAGTTCAATTAATCAAGTTCCTAGTAATGAGACTTGAATTTTCAATGCAACAGTGAAATTAAAGATCATTATAGACAATTACACAAAGAAGAAAATCAAACTTCAGAAGACTATCTGTTTGAATTACAATAAATGGGTAAATAAATAAATATATACATAAATCAATTTCCTTCACACCACTTAGGGAGTCTTAGGGTATATCAGACATCAGTAAGTCTGAGGTAAGGTTGTTATTGATTTATCTTTGTTAAATGGTAGCAGATTTAGTCTTGAAATGGGAACCTCCTTCAGAAAAAAAGCCCAGGAATTAATAGTAGATTTTTAAGAAAGGAGATGGATGTGACATTCTCATAGAGAAAATGTGGGAAGTGCTTGTTCTCCCAGCCCAAGTGGCCTTTGAGTCATTTGCTGCTCTAAGGAGAATGTTCTGTACCTTGTCTGCATCCTCTCAGGTTGAAAGGTAAGAAGTGATTTTAACTCCAGGTATAAATAATTGTCTGATGCTGCCTATGAGCTACATGGCTGGAATGCTCCTCATCATGCAGCAGTCTGTATTTGAACAAGTAATGTTGACTGTGTTGAGGGGTAAAAGGCTGCATTCAAGAAATTATAGCTTTTATTGTGGTTCTACAAAGGTTTTTTTGTCATCAATTATCAAAATCTTGTATCCACCTAAATTCTTATTTTCCCAGTATTTCTTGTCCTTGGAATATTTTCAATCCTGCCTATACCATACACATTTTGGAATGTGGGGACTGAACCGTGGGTGGGGAATTCAGCATTTCTGTCTGGCCCTACTCAGTACCCAGGACTGTGATCATCTATTGATTAATTCAAAAAATTTTTACTGAGCTACTACTAGGCACAAGGATATTACACCAACCCAGAGAAATAATCCTCACCTTAACGAGCACTGCAGTTCTGCAGGAAATACAGATATTAAGCCAATAATTTGATGTATGAAAAGTATAAGCACACCACAGGAGAAAAACTTGGTGGTTTTCTCTAAGGAAGTGGAGTGGGTGAGGTAGGCTGAGGTCTGAAAGATGAAGAGGCATCATCCAGATCAAAAGAACGAGGAATGTGGGGTGAGCACAAGCGCTAAATTTTTGGATAAAGGAGTAAATGTTCCAACAACCAGAGGACAAGAGAAGCCCTTCCAAAAACCTGAAATACAGAGAGGAGGACGGGAGTAAAAGATCTGCAGCACAGATCACACAGGGTCTGTAGCCCACGGAGTGAAAAGCTTTTGAGAGCTTGGTGCACTGAGGAACTTGGTCAGATTTACTTTTTGTCAGAACCGTCTATCTGTTCCATGGAGAACTTCTTAGTGCATGTTCCAGGGATAAGAATGCAGCCTGTTCAGAGGCCGTTGCTCTCTCCCAGGGAGGAGGGGAGGAAAGCCAGGCGGAGTGCAGAAGGTAGGTCTAGAGACAAGGAGGAAGATGAAAGAGGTATTTAAGGGAATGGATCAGTTGTGGGAGAATGAATCTACTTTGGGGAAGGAGGAGATGGGTGTTTCTCAGCACTGTCAGTTTTTAGGGTCAGTTGATTCTCTGCTAGGGGTGCCACGCTCTGTGTACTAGAGGGGCTGATTAGAAACTTCCCTGGTCTTTCCTACTAAATGCCAAAGCAGCCATCTCTCCAGATACTGTCAAATGTTTCTTGGGGAAAAGTCACCTGAGTTGATAACTACACCATGTGTTGACTTCACCTTCCCCATAGAAGCCACTATTGCTCTTTCTCCAACATAGCCCACCCCCAGCCCATAATATTCTTCCCATTATTTCCTGTATGTGTCAAAGTACAGTAGGGAGCTTTGTAAAATACTGTTGACTCTGGCATCCTGGAGATGCAGTTTTAAATCTTAGCTCCATAATTCATTGTGTGAACTTATTCAAGTTACTTTACCTCTTGTGATTCATCATTTGTTGCAATTTTTTTGAGACAGGGTCTGGCTGTGTAGTTTAAGCTGGCTTGGACTCAGTATGTAGGCCATGCTGTCCTAGAACTCACATTGCTCCTTCTGACTCATTCTCCCAAGCGCTGAGGTTACAGGAATGTGTCACCAGGCCCAACTGGTTTACAATTTGTAAACAAAGGTAAAATCAGCTCCTCATCATAACATCATTCTAAACCATCATTATCAAGTAATTAATACAAAGTCTACCATGTTTAGGTATCCAATTCACTTTAGTTACTATGAAAATATGTTCATCCCATCCTTCCTATCTTTGCTTGTAGCCTACCAATGGTCTGAAATTATGCCTACTTCCTTTGACCTCCATTGACCTGGCCATGTCAACTTTGACTTCTCTTTCAACCTGTTTTTGGCAACTCTCTCCCCACCAAATCTACCTATTGTTCCAATAAATGGGGATTAATGCCATTTCCAAATTCCAGTAGCAATTAGAGTTCATATTATATAATTCAGAAACTTAGCAAGTATATTAACACTTTTTTTACTTGTTTTCTTAGGTGTGCTTTCTAACCTTTTAGCAACATATGAGCTTTCTGTTGGGGCTATCAATGAGTTGAAGTCCCATACTTATGGGTAATCAACTCTCCTTATAGCTAATCTGCCACAAGACCACCCCATACAAGGACACCTGGACAATGAGATCAATTTATCTTTTCCAATCTTTGTTATGCTGATGAATGCCACAGCACGTGAAATATAAATGATATCTCAGCAACAGTGAGAGAGTAAGCTGATCTAAGAGACTGACATTTCCTTCCGTCTTTGATGAAGGTAAGTGTTCCAGGAATTCAAGGTGCACAAATAGGGCTGCCACACACCATCACAGGAGGCTCTGGCTGTGTGCGAGGACCTCGTCCAGCTTTGATCTCAGCTTGAATTCGACTGTCAGGTTCACTATTGCAACTGAGACTTTAAAATTAATCATTTATTCTATATCCTTGGCTTCTCAGATAGGGACACAGATACATGGAAAATGTGGGCACTATAAACACATGAACACATATAAGCCATGAGACTGGGTGTTAAAATGCAGCTTCTGGTGTTATCTATAGTAAGAGGTTTGTTACATTTTGTTATTGGCCAAACTCCTAGATAAACGTTTAATAAATATTTCTTCAGATAGATTCCCCAAGTAAGATACAGTTATGTTATCTTCTATGTTATTGCTTTAGTTCCCCTAATTACAATACAAAAATCTAAGTTCATATCAAGGAGTCTCAACCCAAACCCTTCCCATTTCACAGCAGTGTCTGAGGGTGCATACTTCTTTCTGGAAGCTACTCATGAGATGGCAAGTGACCCGGACTCTGGGCTGGCCATCTCCACCTTAATTAGATCAGCAGGTTTTTGTTTTCATTGCTCTTTTATGGGTTTGTGTTTTGCTTAAGTATCTGTTTGAATTAAGGAGACAGCTGCTTTAAATAGGCAGCAATCAAGTCACTGACCAAGATAATCTGTAAGGTTCTCCCAACTGTGATATGTGATCTATGATCTTCATTAATGATAAACAAAAAGAAATGAGTAAAAAAGTATATCAAGGAGGATATCGGTTATATTTAGCAAAGAGTTTAACTAGGGAAAAAGAAACTTTATTTTATTTTAAAGACAATTTTAAAAAAAAGAACAGGGCCGTGGATATACCTCAGCAGTACATGCACCTCCCTGTCAAGTGTAAGGTCCTGAGTTCTTGCACCAAAAAATAAATAAATACACAATAAAAGTGATACAGAATTTTAAAACAAAATGTTAAGAAATTGACAATGGTTATTATACTGCATATTGTTATCTTAAAAGTAGTTGCTCAGATTGCCAGATATAGGCATGCAAAATTGATCAAATAATACAAGTACTAACTGTTCCTCTTGAAGAAACTAATTAGTATACAATTAGAAAGAAATTAGTACACAATTATCTTAGCTGTCTTGTGTATACATACATATCTTTTTTTCTTCCTTCTTTTCTCCTTTCCCCATCTCAGTTATTCTTTCTTTTTGAGCAGTTTTTTTCCTTTTCACAACATCTATTGTGCATTTTGAATCTTATTTAATTTTTTCAGTTTTTTATACCAGAAACTTTAGATGAAATAAGGGAATCAGGCTATCCTTCCCTTTAAACAACTCAAAGGTTGCCAAAAGCCACATCTGTAATTGAACATTCTGGTGAACAACATCAATGTCATTCAACAACAAACATTAGAAACATTGAGTAAATCCCCGAATTGCATTTTGTTTTGTTTTGCTTTCTGTTTGCTTATTTTGAGGCAGGGTCTCACTTACTGTGTAGTTCAGATTGTTCTTTCTAACTTTATTTTTAAATTTGATTTTAGAGAAGAAAAAAAGAAATAAAGAAAAGAACAATAATACAGAATTTCAAAATAAGATAATAAGAGATAAGCAATAGTTAACATATAATGGTTAATATATCTTCAAGTTAGTTGTTCAGGTTATAAAATATAGGCATTCATAATTGATCAAACACTATAAGAACAAACCTTTTGTAGACTGGTACAATCATTGTGTAAATCAGTGTGGAGATTCCTCAAAAAACTAGGATTAGAGGCCCCATTTGACCCAGCTATCCCCCTTCTGGGTATTTTTCCCAGAAAAATTAAAAACATCATACCACAGTGATATATGTGCACCCATATTTATAGCAGCACAATTTGTCATAGTGAAATCTTGGAAACAACCCAAATGCCTATCAACTGAGGAATGGATAAAAATGATGTGGCATTTTTATACAATGGTATATTACTCAGCTATAAAAAAGATAAATATGAGGTTTTTATAGGTAAATGGATGCAACTAGAGACCATACTCATAAGTGAAATAAATCGAACTCACTTGTACAAACACCATATTGTCACCGTAGTGTAAAAAACTTTAAAAGTAAATAAGACCCCAAATCTACAATAGATACTGTACAAGGGAAAGAAATTGCTAAAAAGAGAAAGAATAACTGGAATGGGTGAAAGGAGACAAGAAGGAAGGGAAAAGGAAAAAAAATATATATATATACATAAGATAGATAAGATAGTTATACTACTGACTTCTTTTAATTCATTCAGGCTGTTCTTAAACTCACCGTGTAGCCGAGGTTGGCCTGCAAGATCAGCTTGCAGTGATCTTACTTTAAACTCACAAGTGCTGAGATTGTAGGTGTGCACCACTGCACACAGCTTCTGTTTCTGAAAAAATAACTGGCACAGACACTGTTCCTATTCCAGGCTGCTTACAATCTTATACAGAAAGTAAGATATCTCAGAGATTTAACTGAGGTAAAATTAGAAAATCATTAACTTCATATAATATATATGGAGAAAGTACTAAGGAGCATTAGGAGAAATGTGAAAAAAGAATATTAATTTCAGTGGGAACCATCAGAGCATGCTGAGAAGGGAGCTTTTGATCTGTGCTCTGCAGTACAAGAGTGATCTGGAAATTCATCATGGAGGAAAGGTCATGAACAGTGAGAAAATACAGTGAACAAGTTACCTGAGGTCAGCTCTGTCCAGAACACAGGACAGAGGTCAGCTCTCTTCAAAACACAGCAAAGAAAACACACAGATGGAGAAAAATGCAGTCCTCTTTTCTGTTCCTTGTCAAAAATGTCTAGTTCTCCGTTAGGGCACTGGGTAGAATTGCTTCTCTACATCCCTTAACGTTAGACACAGCCACCACCACCTGTTTTGACCCCCAGAGACCTGAGTGGAAACCAGATTTATTACATTTCATTTGCCACACCTCAGGAATATCAATACATTTAGAGATTCCCTCAGCCTGGTACTCTATTTGGTCAATTCATAACGGATGTAAGCCACTGCTGTTTTAAGGTATGGAATTTAAGGGTCATTTGTCACAACAATGTGGTAGTCAGAGTTCTTAGATGGTCCCCATCTTTCCTGTCAGCTGGTATCCACATCTTTGTCCAACCTTCTTCGTGAGAGTGATGAGTTGCTTCTAACCAATAGAAGGTGGATGGAAGTCTAACTCATAGACTGATGAGAGATGACTTCACAGAGTGACGACATTCTTCTGCTGGTCTCAAAGATGTGGATCCCATGCTCTGAGAAGGCCTGTGAGAAAGAGACGATGGCAAGGAATTGTCTGAGTCTTTAGAAGCTAAAAGTGACCACTTGGTAACAGCCAAAGAAAAAAGAGGATCTTCCCCATCTACAGCTGCAAGAAACTGAATTTTGTCAGCAACCATCATGGTATCTTGGAAGATTATCCCAAGCTCCAGAGAACAGGGGATTCCAGCCCACCTTCAGACTGTAGCATGAGACCCTGTGCAAAGGACCCCCTTAAACTATGCTCAGATTCTGGGCCCACAGAAACAGTGAGACAATAAATTTGTATTGCTTTAAACTTAACAATAACAAGCTTCTGGTCATTTGTTATAAAGCAATAGAAAACTAAGGGATTTAACATAAACTAGCTTCTTCAGATTTTTATCAAAAGAGTGAAAATAAAGTCTGGAAAAATATTCCAGTCTCATTTCAAAGAGTCTTAAATGTGGAGCTAGGGAGTCAGAACTTTTCCGTGGGCGATGGGAACCTCCGAAGATTTTTAAGAAGAGAGACAGTTGGGTTGGAACAGTACATTCAGAAGGAGTGATTTGCAGGCATAGGGGATAAAAGGAAAAATTTGAAAAGAGATGATCGTTTAGAATATATATATATATATATATATATACATATATATATTTCACATAAATATAGAATATTAGCTTCTTTTATCAAATTATTCACATGCAAAAAGCAACCTGCTCAAAGGAAATAAGCTGGCATTCTTTTCTATATCAAATATAATGCCTTTTCTACCTGTAATTCTGTTTTAGCATGATTAAAATACCTTGTCTGCCCGTGGAGTTAAAATGACAAATGTACCCAGTTGTACGCCTCCGTGCTGTCACCAGGGGACTGTTCCATTTGTTAATAGGCATTGCTTTTTGCCAGGAATTTCATTTTCAACTCTGAGTAAATTGCCTTCCATCTATACCAAAATGTGAGGCATGTACAAAGTGGTATATGTTTTATTTACCACTTGTCCTGCCGGCAGAGAGGGTTTAGGGAGCCTACATTTAGTTACTCAAGTCCTGTGAGCAGCCATATGAGTATACACTGTCATCTTTTATTTGCCAGACTATTATGCTCGTGGAGAAAGAATTAGCTGGCTCGTATGAATTTCAATATCCATGGTAACATGGGAATTTTTCTTTCGCTGGTGAAATTCTCTTTTCACAGAAGTATAACCCAAGTGACCTTGAGTTTTCTAAACTTTAGAGGTCCCAGCCTGCTTAAAACAGTTAAGTTTAAAAAGTGCCCTGAATTCCTGGGAGTAATAGCGCACGTCTGTAACCCCAACACTAGGGAGACTGAGGCAAGAGAAGCACAAGTCTGAGGTCAGCCTGGCCTACACTGTCAGTTCAAGATCAGCCTGAACCACACAGCAGGGCTTTGCCTCAAACAAACAAGCAAACAAACAACTCTTAAAATGCCCCAACTGATAAATAATATGAACAAAAGGAAGATTATGGAAATGAATAAAACCATCAAGAATACTCTGAGGGATTACCCCAAAATGTTTTAAATAATAAAGAAAGAAGAGGAGGAGGAAGGGGAAGAGAAGGAAGAATAAAGGAGAAGGGGGAAGAGTAAGGAGGAGAAGAACTGTTTGGAAACAAGTAGTAGTTCTGCAAAGTTAGGCCACTGGGGGTGTAAAGTTAATGCAAAATACTATGATGAAAGAAAAGCCATAGGGTACTATATTTGCCATGAGATCATCCATGCTAATTCCCATTCTTCTCAGTTACCGTGGAGTACTAGACGAGTAACTACTTTAGGATCATGTGTTTAATTTTGAAAATGCAGAAAATAACACCAACAGTACCTCCACTGCTTTGATGCTGGTGCTGGTGCTGCTGTTGACTGTGGTGCTGGTGTGTACGTGTATTTGGCTGAGGACTGTGTTCAAAAATACTGATGAGAATATTTTGGAAACAGTGAATCTCAAGTAAATGCAACAGAAGATGATAAAGAAGCAGAAGAGAAAAAGGAAAAATGGAAGAGGAGGAAGTGCCATCTTACCCGTCTCTTCATCATATCCTCTTCACCCCCCTTCACCTTCCATGGTAGAAATTGTACAGACTCTACCCGGGTCTCCTTATCTGTGAAACCACCTCCACAGCTGCGGAGAGTGGGGCCCACAATAGTCACAGCCACGTGTTCCTTGGAGCATTGTTGTACTGACAGGCTCTGCCTCAACCAGAAGGCATTTTCTCCTCCTGCAGGAAGCCCATGGCCCCTGAGTGATGGGGGAAGACCAAAGGGTGACCTTTCCCTGGGATATAAGGCAAGCTCTAGCCTCCCCTCCAACCTAACACTGTGCTTCTTTATCACTCCCCGCGGTCTTTCTGGAGCACCAACCCCCATTCTCATCATACTTACTCCCACTCATTTACAGATTCCCACTCTTGAGTGCATCTTCTACAAACAACATGGGTATGGATGGCCATCTCAGGCTCCACGTTCAGAGAACTTCTAAGAAAAATTCTAAATACACAGAGAAGATATTCAGAAATTAGTGATGAAAGGAGTAGGAATAAAAAATGCTCTTTATGGGAGAAAGGCAAGGTAGTGTCTAAAATGAATAGAGCAGAAGATGTACAAATATATTTTTAAAAAGTTATAAATATGAGGAACATAAGAAATAAAATATTAGTACAGCTGTCAAACATTGGGGGAAAGACAATGAGAAAATAGGGGAAATAACGGAACAAATAAATCTCCAATTCTTATGCAATGGAATGAAAAACATTGCCTAATGTTGGTGAATCAAAAAATAGTTGCAGGCATATTATTTAGATACTGGGGGTTTGGTCGGAAAGAAAGAAAAATAAAGATAGGACAGGTTTTCTATGAGAAGTACAATAAGACAAAGGCAAGCAAGAGATAATAGCTTTTTAACAGGAGTTTCTGTATATTATTTGATTTCTAATCCTGTACTCCATGTACACAGTACACACACACACACACACACACACACACACCAGCTAATTCTTCTAGAATTGACTGCAATATATTCTGTTGCTATGCAACAATAGTTTGTGCAACTGTGCACAATGCATGCAACAATAAGTTTGTTTTTAAACTGTTGCTCTTAAATTAAAAGCCGCGAACTGTCTGATGTAATCATTAGATTATGTGTTAAGTACTTTTAGTGTTCTTGCTTTAAAAACGGGTAAATTAAGGCTAGTAGAGATTAATTCCCCAAATCATGACGCTTTTGACCTCTCTAGATTCTATCCAGTGATTACAAGGGTTGTGTCCATATCTTGAGACAGAATAATGAAGAGAGTGAGATTTTTAAAAACCTCACGTGCACCCAATTGTCAGCACACGAACACCTTCCGGAGTTTGAATTCACGCAGTAAGAATGAGCGTTCTGGGGATAAACTGAGTGCCTTCCCGCTTTGTTTTCATCATCGCATTCTCGGCTTTTCAGCTCCTTTCCACAGCCTCTGAAGTCTGCATATAGGATAGTGAGTGGTTTTACATGAGCGTCAAACAGTGCTCTTAGGAAAGAATTCATCATCTGTACATGATACTGGTACACATGATGCAAATAGCCCAGTTAGTACCTGCGTGCATATTTTAAAAATGAAAACGGTGGGGCGAATGAAATCCTACTAAAAGGTTCTTTTTTGGTTGAGGGAAAAACTTCAAGTATTCTCTATGCTCACAAAATAAATAAATCTTATCTTTCTCTTTGCACATCCATTTTCATTTTTCTCTAGCTGTGATGCCATAAAAATCATCCAGCTCAACACCAGAAATTGAAAATGGATGTTGGAGCGTGATAATGGCTATGAATAAGAAGAGAAATCACAGACATTTCTTACAAACAAATCAAAAGTTAAAAAAAATAATTTAAATTCTGTGAAGCCCCACAAATGGCTCGGTTGATGTATTTTTCACTTTGCTTAGAGAAAAGCGCGTAACTGATAGAGTATTTTCCAACCCCTTCTTTTGGAGAATCTGGGCATAGGTCTTCTTCCCCACTTACGGAAGCACAGCTCCGACTGAGTTTCCATGGGCTCAACCGGCCCCATACAGCAAGGCTAACACAGCCCAACTGGACGTTCAGCGCATGCTCACTGGCCCTTGGTGTTCGGGCCCCACCTTTCGGCCTTACCCCACCTGCCCTGTTTGCTGGGTTTAAGGCAGCCACACTTGCTTTTCCTTGGTCCCCAAGCAGTCTCTTTGCTTTGCAATTGCTTTCCTTTCAGGGGAAAAGCTCCTTTCTAAGTTCTTTACATGTTATAGTCACATCTTGAAAGTTACCTCCTCGCAGAATCTTTGCAGGGCGTCCCTCTGAGAGCGCCAGGCTCTTCCTACGTGCACACGCTGTCATTCTTCTGACTTTCTCCCTGGAGTCTTCCAAAAGAGTTTGAATGTTTGTTTTTTGTTTATGTCAGAGGATTTTGTTTGTTCATTTGGTTTAAGCAATGCATTATTGGGTCATAAAATGCCAAAGGGTAGGAAATGTAGGACCTGTCTTCTAGTTTAGCTTTCATAGTTAAAGGAATATGTGTCTTACAGGGTAACATCTATAATTTGGGCTGTTGGAGTATGATGACCAAAACTACCTACCTGTATATATATATTACTCTCTACACACTATTGTCTTCTTCAGTATGGCTTCACTATTGTCTTCCATTAGTACGGTTACAGGAAATTTTGTCCAGCAGATAAAAGTTGCAAATAAGATTATTGTTCATTTTAAGAATTTTCTAAGCAGCCCATCAACTCTTTAGCAGGAAGCAAAAACCAGCAGTTTTACTAATTACAATACTCTTTCCATTCATGGCCTCAAAATCCTTGTTTCATTGTGTCTACTAATTCTAAAATTTTGTATCATTCTTATCCCTCAGTCCTAATGAAGATCTCCTCAGCTGTTGAAATATACTCCTTTAACCAAATTTGAAACTTTCAACAAATATCCTGACTTTGGTGTTTCCCCTCTGTGAAGCAATCAAGACTCAGCAATGTTTCTTTCTTAGTAAGTGATAAACTTTCATAGTAAGTGGTAAACTCGGCTTTAATTTATCAATGGGTGGTTCTGGTAATATTTAGGAAAGTCAGCCATGGCTGTGTGGTTTAAGATTTAACAGCCCTTCCTGTTCCTGAGGTTCCATTTAGAACTCAAGGAGACTGGAGTCAGTAATCATTAAAGGATTTGCAAACTTAGATATTCTTCAAGACTCTTTTGGAAGTGATCCTTTCCCTGTTGGTGGTCTCTTTCCCAGATGACAGTTTCCTTTAAGGTAAATGACAGTGGCCTTCTGAGGTTGTCAGACAGTGGGATTCAGGTCAAGTTCTTGGGGTGGCCAGGAGTTCAAAGGCTGTTTTCAAAAGCTGGCTTTATACTCTGCCTCTCCTTGTCAAGACAAGGAGAAAAGGGGTGGCCATTGTCTGCTTTTGTTCTGTAGTACAAAAGCTGGAGGCAAGAAAGAGGCTGCTGCCTCCTTGGCCAAGAGCCATACTCAGTCCTGAGTGGAGCTTCCTTCTGAGGAAGCCTCTTGTCATCCCTCTGGGGGAGACCTCTGGCTGCAGTCCCAGCAGAGGGTAGCTAACTGACGCCAGTGCCCCCAAGGCTGTGCAAACAGAAACCTGCAGCCTCTGTGATGGGGAGAGCACAGCTGACCCTGTCTCTTTGCACAGGACTAAGATGAGTGATGAATGGATGCTCTGGAAATATAACAAACACAATGATTTATATTCATGATGGCCTAAACCCAGAGGATCTTCCGGAATGGGCACACAGCATAATGCTTTCATCTTTCCAAGTGTGAACTGGGTGAAAAATGGTTTGAAAGCCTTCTTCTTTGGAGTCCAAAAATAAGGAATTTGGAGTCTTCATAAGGATAATTAATTGGCTTTTCAACCAAGCCTCAGATTGAGAAGTTTGAAAGAAGGGCAAAATGAGTACTCAAATATGATGAAATAAACTTGGGGATAATTTTACAGCTTTAAATTTGAAAAGCAAACTTTTATTGTCATCATCATCCTCACTCATATCAGAAGCTGCAATTAGGCAAAAAGCACATTTCAAATGGTACCGGCATTTGTTTGACTATGGGATTCAATCATTATCTAACCTAGTTAGATAATGCACGTGCTTGGCTTCTTTGATTCTAATATAACACAACCCCATCGGAGCACCCTCTGCTTCTGTTCTACTTTTCCACTTTTATTTCCAGAACTCTCGTATCCCTTGGTATATTCCTAGATGTGACAGCTGGGTCTTTTAACTGTTCGATCAGTTCTAGTCACAGGAGGTATCAAGTCAAGGTCTCCTTTCATCTGCAGAATGGGAGTACGTGTAGCAGGCGTACGTGCTCAGGAGTTTTCTGAGTACCTACTTAAAGGATGGGTGTGAGACATCCCCACACAATGTCTTCCCGAGAATTGCATTCATTCAATATCATTCCTTTACCTCACTCTTCTTTTTCAAAACCTAAATGGAAGATAATCCAACAAGGTGTCACATAGAGGAAAAAACAAAGTTCCTTTTGATGTATTCATGGTAATTGGCCTTTTTAAAGGTGAAAATGTTTGTGTGTTTACTTTTTAAAAATTTTTATTTCAAAGAGAGTAGTAAAACAGAACAATAGCAAAATGCCCAAGAAAATTTAACTGACATACAGTAATTGTATATACAAACGCTGCCAAAAAATGTATACACACTACAGGAAAGGAAAACTTGTATAAATATCTTAACACTAAATTCATTGAGATAGCTTGAGATTAATATGTTACCTTTGGCCTCTGCAATTACAAGAGGTTCTCAAAGTGGTGCCATTAGCGTCCAGACATTTCTTAGTGTAGCAAACTGTTGCTTGGGTAACCTTTGTCATTGAGATTGATGTACACGCATTTTCAATTTCTTCTCTAAGGGCCAGGAGTGTAGTGGGCTTTCTGCAATGTGTGACATCCCTAGGATCCCCCATATGAAGGTAACACCATCTGCTGAAAAACATCCTACTGTTTTTCTTTTGCTGAAGTGTGTAGACATTTTTTTGGTGGACTCTTTATTTAGGGTGCAAAGTCTGACACTTCAGTGCCTAGATCCAGTTTGTAATGATCAGATAAGGGTGATCGGCACATCAACCATAGCAGACATTTGGAAATATTAAAATCCCTTCTACTAGCTATTTTGAAGTACAGAGCTAATAGCTGTTGATCACAGTTGTCCAGGGGAGCTATAGAACAGCAGAAGCCATTCCCCCATCCATCTAAAGCACCATCGCACCCATCACCCTTCTTCTCCCCATCGCTCCCACCCCAAGAGGGGGGACCCAGAGGACAATGGGCAGAGAAAGACAAAGACTGCATGTTCTTGCTTATATGTGGCTGCCAGAGTTGATCTCAAATAAACAGTGGCTAGGAGTGACCAGAGCGAGGGAAGAATGTGGGAGTAATCAGCCTTTCCATGCTCATCGAATGATCACGCACCTTCACCCATCTATAAAGAGTACGGTGTTTAACATGAGAGGGGAAAAGCAGTGCATCCAAATCAGATGACTCACTGTGATTACATGTTCTTCCACTCTGAGAAAGTTGTTTTCATTTAGCCTGTTTTCATTCAGCCAGCATCTGGAGCCGCACTGCAAATTAACACAGCTAACAATGGAAAAGGAGTGCACGGCCAAGTGCACTCACAAGTGCAATCACAATCTCATTACGTATCTCTCAGCAATTAAGTGCATTAATTAAGTCCCCAGATTGGGGGAGGGGGGGTGTTAGGGAGAATCTTTCTGTGCGTCCCATTCACATTAAGTTTTTGAAAACTCTTCACTGTACCTCAAAGGCTTTGGAATTATTACCCAAAACATGGTCTTGGATTGTTCTGCATGAATGTCTTCCAAAACCCAGATGGTGGTCCAGTTCTTTTTGTGGCAAGAGGGATTACATCATACATAGTTGTAACTTGGCTTCAGGAAGCAGGAAAACCTGGGTCAGATGTCATATTAAATAATTATTTGCTTTAGGTGATTTCTCTGTGCCTCGCTTTCTTCATCTGTTTAAAGGAACATTAAAAGTACTAACCCCAAGGGGATATGGTAAATATTACCTAATGCAATTAGGAAAAGGCTAACAGTTCATTTCCTGGTTTGTAGTAAATGCTCAACTAGTCGTAGTAACATTAGCAACAATATGAAACAATGGATGCCCTAGGGCACATCAGAGAGTGAGGTGCAGGTAAACCAAACACCTGGACTCTGATATTGACTCCTATTAGCTATGCTAACATCTTTGTCTCAAGTGTCCTTTGCTGTGAAAGACTGTTGTCAAAATTATCTGTGACAACAGATGCAAATATAGTCCATAAACTATATAAATGTACATGATCAATGTCATTACAAACTCATTGAGAAGGTCATTGTATTTTTCAGCTCTATCAATAAGGTAATTGTAAAAGTACCTATGAAGTATAAATTTCTGTTTGTTATTATCATTGTCGTAGTCAAAGCTCTTTGATGGCAGGAAACCAAAGCCAAATCAAGCTGTGTGTGTTAAAAATACAGCTTGTTAAAAGAAAATAAGGCTTGTTAAGAGAATAAGACAAAATATATCATGGGTATCCATTGATTCAATGTACACTTACTGAATATTTTGTTCCGGAAACTGCTGGGTGCTGATTATATCAAGGTGAGTTAAATCCTTGACTCAAGAGTACAACAGCCTATTTGAGAGAAGAAAATGAAAAGTGGGGGTGGGACACAGGTAAGTACATGGTAAATAAATAGGTTCCTGTAGATACAAATCTGAGTATATAATAAACACAGTTATAGGAAGGACTCGGAATGGTGGGAGCCGCATACCCCCTTGCCTTTTGCAAAAGATCTATTTCCTTGTTTCTTATTATCATCTTTCATTTTGCTCTTTATTTATATTTTGGGATCTCATATAAGAGAAACTGCAATATTTAAGCTGATGTGTGATTTCTTTCACTTAAAACTAGTTTTAAGGACTATTGCATGATCTTGGCGTGGTCCCCAAATGGGCTGTTGTACATTGTTACATGTCCTGTCTCCCATCATAGTGGAAATTCATATCACGGTCAGGGACATGATCACCATTGCCAAACCCCAGTACAGCTGCCGTCATATCAGGGATGGGAGGCTGCAGTGCTGACTCTCGCACACCGGAAGGGAGCGCACAGGGAGTAAAGTCGTAAAGCAACACTGAGGTGAGCGTGGCGGAGACATCCACAAAGGAGGGAAAAATGACTGACACCAGGGGAACAGCTTTTGCTCACATCCGTCTGAGGGTGCTTAGGCAGAGGCGTGGGCCTGGCCTTTGCCAGATCTGAGAACATGATGCAAAGGTGGAAAGTTTCTCGGTTTAAAAATACTATAACAGAAAGTAAAAAGCACTTTTATCACTACCATACAGAAAAAACAAAAAGCATCTGCAGGTAGAATTTAGCCCACAAGCTGACATCTCCCCTCTAAATCTTACACTGTAGGAGGCAGGGAAATGCCTACACCTCAGGGAATGTTTCGAATGCTATGATTGCTGTCTGTCTTATCACTGTTTTTACTACAACTAAGATGATGTTTCAGCAACATCCCAAATATCTTAAACATGAAATTTCATTTTCTTTTTATGAGAACCCTAAGACAAAGACATTTACCCTTCTTTATACTACAGAGAGAAGCACATTAGAGAACTCAAAGGTCACCTAGTTAGTTAAATATGTTTAGTGAGCGATGAAGCGGGGAACCTAAAATCTCAGTCCTCCTGCTAAATGCCTGCATCTTCTGGTTCAGCAATGTTTAGGATAATTTCTGTCCCTAAGATTTCAAGATTTCCTCGGCATCAGATCAAGGTTCAAAAGATACTCAAATTCTTGCCTGGTACAGAAAGAGCGTGTCAGTGTTTGAACCCTCCGGAATGAGCGGCTCTCTCAGCTACCTTTGACAATCCCCTAGAACTTCTCTCCTGGGGAAGTCTCCCCAAGTAATTATGAGCACCTGTGGCACCAAATCAGCTGCACACTGAGTAGGATAATCACCATAAAATCCACATTTCCTTTATTATATTCCAACGGTGCTGGGGGGGTGTGGGAGGATGGGTGTGGGGAACATGCGCTAAACAGGAAGGAAGTGATTCACGCACGTTTATGTATGACTCAGAGAGAAGCTGGCGGATGCTTAGAAAATCCTTCAGAAAATAGACAAAAATCAGAGAGCCCCAAGCACATTTGTTTAAAAATTGAAAGTTGTGCATATCAGAGACCCAAGGAAACGTGTGGCAGGGGAGGGTGGTGGGAAGGTTCAGAGGATGTGTCCTCTCGGGACTGCTCGCTGACTGGCAGTTTGCCCTGCTTTGGGCCTGCCGCCTCTAATTTTGCTTCTGATGTAGGCCATCAGTAATTAAATCACTGCCCTGGCTCTCTGTTGCTAAAAAGGATTGGGTTTTAAAATAGATCCCCTGCTTAGCAGATTCTTGCGGGTCTGGGCTTTTCATCCAATTCTGATAAGCTTTGTGCCACCTGCCGCTCCTCTGCCCTCACTTTCATTACAGCAGAGCTGAATCTTTGGAGTGCAGCGGCGTGGCTCACAGCATTGAGCCATCTGGGGTGGCCGCACAGCGCCGTGAAGTTTGACCCGGAAGGAACGGAGCGCGCTTTGAGTGGGGCAAGGAGTGAGGTTCAGCACACGGGATGACTGCGGTATGAGCTCAAGCCTGGCCTTTCTGACACTGCTGCTGGAAGGAATTCAGTAAACAGACACCTATGGAAGGAGGGAAGGCTCATGCTGCATCCTAACGCTTCATAAAGGCTTTTTCATTTATGCCAACAATAATTAATATTGACCAAGAACTTACCACGTACCAGACCCCTCCTTAGTTACAGTGGTACCATCATTTCATTCAATCTTCTCAAAAAGGCTCATGTTCTGTTTCACGGAGAAGAAATCCGAAGCTCAGCCTGCCCTGGTCCAGTAACATACAAGCAACAAGCTGACAACTGAGTCAAGATCTCAGCCAAGGATATGGACCCTCAAGCTTTCCTTTTAGCCATATACCAATGCCAAGCTGACCAGCTACGTTTTCTAAACTTTCTGATAATTCAGAGTGGCTGATATACTTGCAGGAAATGGTTGGACCTCCTGACCTGCACACCTGATGTATTTTAAGTTTAGGAAGAACTGGCCCAGGGATCTTCCACAGGGCAACAGCCATTAGAGTTAGAAATGCTTTTTAGGAGCATTTGGTCAAATAGCCTGATTTCCTGTAAAAGAAACTGAGGTTTGATAAGTGACTTCTTGAACCTAACTTCTAGAACATGCCCAAATCTGGTGCATGTTCACTGCACAAAACAGAGTAGAGAGTAAAAATAGGTCATGTGGATAGTGGCAGAGAGCTACAGTCCTTCTCTCAACCACAAAGAGGCCAGCAAAGTGGAGGAAGTGCAGAGTCACCATCACACCCCATTTCTTAGATATTCTCATTAAATTCAGATCCAACCAAGAAGATGGAAAGGGGGAAAAAAACAACTGTATTTAGAGAGTTGATATTTTTCC
Source organism: Dinomys branickii (assembly GCA_004027595.1). Classification (NCBI taxonomy): domain Eukaryota; kingdom Metazoa; phylum Chordata; class Mammalia; order Rodentia; family Dinomyidae; genus Dinomys; species Dinomys branickii. Next base: position 33,677 of record PVLD010006327.1, read on the forward strand.
TCCTGTTAAATTGAGCTGTGGGAGGTATCATATGCTGAACTAGTACATTTCAAAAGACAAAATCCCTAATGTTTTGAGGAGTGTTTTTCCCCATTAACATGTTGCTAAGCAACGGTTTTACAACATCAGCAGCTCTATAACTGCCAGTTCAGTGAATGTCTGGAAATGTGGCACGAATCAAAGGAGCACAGAAAGAGAAAGCATTGTCCCTGTTAGTGTACTTTCTCTGTTGGAAAAGTTGGGGTGACCCCAAACACTTTACAATAGAGAGGATGGGACATTTTCTGATTTAGTTAACAATAGCCATGCGAAATAGCTACTGGGCTTGTGCCAGGATTTGAAGTATATGATTTTTTAAAAATCAATCTTTCCAACACAGGACATTTTAAATAGACATAAAAATAGAATGGTATAACACCTCCATCTGCAAGTTTTAATAATAATTATCAATCGTGGCCGATCTTCTTTTCTGTATTTCTCCTACTTGTCCTTTATTTGAAGCACATCCCAAATATATCATTTCATCTACAGTAGTACATTGTTTATCCGACAAAGGTAAGACATGTTTTTAAAAGAGAACACAGATCATTATAACAACTATTTCAAAAGTTAATGGTCATTCTTAAATATTAGCAAATATTCAGACTTCTAATATCCGATTATGTCATAGTTTCTCCTTTTAGTATTTTAGTCAGAATCCAAATACCACACAATTTCCTCTTCCCTTCACCTCTCTGTCTCTGTTTTCTTTACTATTTTATTTAATAAAGTTATTAGAAGTTTATTCCTATCAAGTTTCTTGAAATCTAAATTTTGAAATTTGTATTCTAATACTTACTGAAAGTTGTTTGAATCTAAAATATTTCTTCAGATTGAGGATTTTTTTTTTTCAGGACAAAATTATTGATCAATGATATTATATTCTTATAAGAAGAGGCTTATAAAATCTGGTTGCCTTTTTTGGTGATGTTACAATATTTTTATGATACCTACTTTGATCCATTAATTAATTACAGATTGCAAAATAATATTCACTTATGAGTTCTTGTACTTATTTTCTTGTACTGGAGATCAAACCTAGGGAGAGTCTAACCCCGAGCTACATCCCTGGGCCATTTTACTTTGAGATAGGGTTGCTAGCTAAATTGCCCAAATGGGATTTAAACGTGTGATCCTACTACCTCAGGGCTAGGATTAGGGTTTATACCACCGGATCCAGTTGAGATTATAATTCTACAAAGAGAAATTTGCCTTACCTATCTATTAATGAAACAGATGTGCTATGGTTTGTGTCCAGATGACCCCCTCAAAGCTTCATGCTGTCACGGGGTTTTTCTTCAGAAGTGGCTCAGTCTAGAGCGTGCGGTGCTGGAATTAAGGGTGCTATGATTGAGGGTGGGTGGCTGTGGATCAGTCCGCGATTGCATCGGCCCCACTCTGACCCCAGTAGAGCGCATACAATATAAGGGACAGAAAGGGGCCTCCCTCTCCTTCTCCCTCCCCCCCTTCCGCTTCCCTCTCCCCCTCCCTTGTTACTTTTCCTGCCTTTCTCTGCTATGACCTGCTGCCCCCTCCGCCACCCACCCACCCGGCCTTTAAACCAGTGGGTCATGGACTGAAACCTCTACAGACTGTGAGCTAAATAAGCCTTTTCCCCTTAACTCTGGGCGTCAGGTACATTGTCTCAGTAGGGAGAGAAAAGTAATTAAAACAAAACGGTAGAGTTCATACAAGCAGGACAAGATAAAAGCTGCATTTTTTTCTTGCTGTGTAATTTTTAGAATAATAGGGTGCTTGACTGGCATCCTCCATCAATGGTCAGTTAAAATTTGTTTGCATCATTTTGGTATCAGAATAGATTGAAACATTTTTGATGACTTTTAGCGTAGGCAGTTATTACCTCTGTTAGTATTCAAATGATCCCTCATCTGGTCAAGGAGGTCAAGGAGACCCTCTTGTGTGGCTCGAGTTCTTCTTTGGTGGTACCCTGTGCAGGGGGAGGGGGACGCTTAGCACGCAGCTTTGGGGGTGAGTCCTTTAACAAGTTTGTCTATGCCTTCCACAGATGCCTCATCTTGTTAGACCTGTGTTCACTCAGTTCAAATTTGATACTTTATACCCTTCTTGGGAATATTCATTTAACCTAGATATTTAAATTTGATTGCATAGAATTGTATAAAATAGTATCTGGTGACTTTAAATATGCCCTGCTGTAAAGAACATTTCTTCCTTGTCATTTCTAATTGTGTGTGTGTGTGCGCACGCGTGTGTGTGCATGTACGTGTTTTCCTTTTGTCTTACTTATATTCTGGCTTGGCTATATATTTTGTGTTTAAAGAGCTACTTTTTAGACTTATTCAGTAACTATGATCTTTTTCCATTTTCCAACAGAATTCTGTTTTTATGACTTCTTTTCATTTCCTATATTTTTCTTTTCTACATTTTGAAATTCTAATTCATTGCTTTGCAGAATTTAAGTTTTACTGTTGTGGGTATTTCTGGTTACAGATATTGAATAATTTAAGACTTTGCACAGGGTAGTACTGTAGCTATCTGCTGTAGGTGCTGAGTTTTTGTGGTTTCATTATTCTGTTCAAGCAATTCATGGCCCAAGAGTTGTTTAGTAACTATTTTTTTCTTTTCTTTTTCATTTACATATGATGGACCCCTCTGGTTTTCATTTTGCTGTAGCCAGTTTTACTATATCAGAGCAAAAGAATGACTTTTGGATTATGTTTTGGAATTTATTAAGCTACTCTTTATGGCCTACAATATGATCAATTTTTGAAAACATTACATGTGCCCTTGAAAAAATGGTATATTCTCTATTATCTTGTTTCATCGTTTGCTACCAGTAAGATCTATTTGTTTGCTTTGTTTTTATCTTTTTGAGACAGGGTTTCTCTATGTAGGGCAGTCTGACCTTGAACTCATTTTGTAGCCCAGGCTGGTGTCAAACTCACAGTAATCCTCCTGCCTCAGCCTCCCAACTGTTGAGTGCTAGGAGTATGGGCATGTGCCACCACATCTGGCTTCGGTAAGATCAATTCTATGAGCAAGTTAAATTTTCCAGATCTCTACCAAGTTTTAGCTCATGTGATTTACCTTAGCTTGAGAAAAATGTGTTTAAATCTTGTATAATTAGTGCGTATCAATTCTTTTTTGCACTATTTGTAATTTCTGCTTTACGAAATTCTCCCTGTGCCCTTGACTACATAAATGGATAAGAAAGGCTGCTGGGAGCTGTAATGTCTCACAGGAGCTCCTTGTTCTCCTTTCTCATTTTTTTATACTTCTCCCTGTTAAATAACAGCATTATGCCATCTTCTACTTTGTCTGGCCCAACTCCCTTCATTCCCCAAATCTCTTTGTTCTGAGTCTATCTATTTTATCCAGTAGTTTTTATTTTTTATTTTATTTATTTGTTTATTTATTTATTTATTCATTTATTTATTTATTTATTTTGAGACAGAGTCTCACCATGCAGTTCAGACTGGCCTTGAACGCACTAAGTAGCCCAGGCTGACCTCAAACTCACAGTGACCCTCCTGCCTCAGTCTCCCAATGCGCATGCCCCAAAACACCTGTTTTCAGCAGTGTTTTTAAGTATTGATCAACCAGAAATATTTCCCCTCTTACTACTCAGTAAATACAGTTAAATGTATTCCTATGATTGATATGTTTTGCTTCTTTTCTGTCACGCAGTTTGCTAAAAGTATATGTATAAATTTCAAAAGTGTGATTTATTGCATTTGCTTTTATGTCCTTTTATGTATTCTTAACTTTTTTAGAGGTGAAATTTATCTATAATGTCAGAGAATAGTCCTTTATGTTATTTTCTCTGTCTCTCTGTCTCTCTGTCTCTTTCTCTCTCTCTCTGTGTCAGACAAGGTCTCACTATGTAGTTCAGGCTGGTGTTGAACTCACTATATAGTCCAGGTGGACTTTTAACTCATGGCAATCCTTCTGCCTCAGCCTTCCAAGTGCTGGGATTACAGGTGTGCATCACCATGTCCAGCTATAATCTCTCTGTTAATAAACATCATGAAGAATTAATTTTACAAGTCATATATATTTAATGGTCACTATTTGTCTTTATGTCAATGTCTATTCTGGTTAGGTAAAATTTGTTTTATGGTACATTGTTAGCATTTTAATGTTGTAACTAAATGTGAGTGGCCTTTATACATGGAAGTCATAGTAACTGGATTTTTAAAAGAACATAAATAAATTTTCATCTTTGAGAATCTTGAGTATGTTACTTCATTTTCTGTTAGCATGAAATTTTACTAATGGAAAACCTTGTAACAAATTTGATTTTTTCCTTTATATATGTGCCACCTAACCCTGAAATTCCTCTTCATTCTTTCTGTTTTGCTTCTTTCTTTCCTTTCTATTATTGTCTTTTTAGAGACAGAATCTTTCTATGCTGTTCAGATGGGTCTGAGCTCAACCAATCCTCCTGCCTCAGCCTCAAAAGGACCATAGCACGCAGCACTGTACCTCGTTCATTTTTCTTCAAAGTTTTTTTGGTCACTCTGCTGATTTCCCAGGAACACAGTTTTTTTCAGTATGTAATTTCAATTTTTCTCTTATTTCAAGAAAGTTTTCTTGATGTATAGTGTTTAGACTTTTTAATCATTGTGTCAGAGAACTTCCATAATATCCAGGTTAGGTATGTTTTGCTCAGCTTCTGGTTTTCATTTCTTCCCTTTACTCCTTTAAAAAAATTCTCATTATTTTCTTCCTTACCATTTTTCTTTCAAATAAATTATATACAGTGCTTTTTACTCTTTAGCACCTAGATTATTCTTTATTTTTAAAATGAATATTCTTTTGCTTATAGTTCGTTCCTATATTGTATCATCTCTCTTCTGATTTTTTATTTTAATAGTGTGATTTTGTTATATTTCTTGCATTATATTTTTCCCTCCATTTAACTTTTTGTAATTATTTTTCTGGCCTTTCTTCTCCTTTATCCTAATAATAATTTGATATTGGATGTTAATGCTATACTTTTCTATTATGTTTACTTAAGATTAGCTGTCCCCAAATTTGGAAGGGAAGGGTGAATTCCTTTCACAGCAGTTTTGTCCTAGAGCACCTTTTCCTGCTGATTTTGCTACACTCACAGCAATATACAGACACATATAACTTTGTCCTTTTGGTAATTTCACTTGGGTATTTTTCATTTTTATTTCTTCTTTGTTTCTATTACACCTGTTGTGCTTAATTTAGATTCTGTTCTCATTCAGTAGTAGAGAGCTCATACCTGCAAGGAGCTCCCATTGGTTAATTTTGGGAATTCTGAGGAGAACCTTATCATGAGTCCCTGTGCTTACTGCTGAATTCATGCATAAAAAATATTTCTGAGGTCTCCTCTCCTTTCACTGATCTAGCACGCTTCCTGCTTGCCACCCATCTGTGAATAGGGAGGGCTGCATTCCAGCCCACACCCCATTACGTCCTCTGCCCCTTTCTCACGGGTCCTAATGTGATACTGGATGCACAGCTGTTGAATAGTTTGTGTTTATTGGAGATTTAACAGTGAATATTCAGTTTTATTCTCTCAGCTATTCTGTTTCTATACAGTCCTCTCTTTACGCACAATCAGTGTAACTTTCTACTGTGAATTTTCAATTGTCCAACAATACAATTTTTGATCATTTTTAAGTGTCGGCACTCAATCCTGCTGTGGAATCTCTTTTGTTTTAGCTGATTGGTAAATGTGTGAGGCACAGTCCTTGGTTGCATTCCTCCTGTGCAGTAGGTCCATGCACTCAGCACATCTCCATTCCTGTGTCACTGCTTTCCATCCCTACCTGAGTCCTGAGGCTGTAAGAGTCCTAAGAATCCTGTTGCCCCTATACATTTATTCTCTGCAGATGCTTCATTATGTAACAGTCTGCCAACCTTCTAGAAATCTCATTTTATTGATAAAATGTCTGCATTGGTTAAATGAAGCCACTTGGGTTAAAATTAATTGAAGTCCTTACTTTTTTCATTCGAGACTAATTCTAGATCTATTTTCCTGTCTACTTTACTAGAAAAAAGTACATTAAAAGTAACACAAGACAAGTGAAGCAGTTTAATTATGTGCATGAATTAGTCTTACAATGGTAAGTCTGATCACATTGATCTTAAACATAGAATAATAATAAAATTACTTAAAAATTGGTGATTACTTTACTATGTTATGCACTGTCCTGAGCGTCTTGTATGTTTTAACCAATGTACTGCACGCAGTAGCATTTCAGGGAGGTCCGTTATTATCCCTCTTTGCACATGAAAACTAAGACACATCAAAATGTAAACTTTCTCCAGCTCCCACAGTTGCTTCCTTTATTATGTAGATATATTTTTTTTTCCTGGAAAGATGTCTATTCAAAGGTACAATCAGTGTCTTGAGCTCCTCCTTCGGCCATTAAGTTAGTTATAAACAAACCACTAAAATCACAATGCTTCCCAAGATTCTGCTCTTTGTTTACAATGTCTTACTCTACTAGTTCTCATCAGTTAGGAGACGGAGGAAGGGTATTGTGGAGGTGGCCTGTTATTTACCCTCTGATGGTCATGGTACTTCAGAAAGCATGGCCGCTGCACAGCGCGTGGCTTCTTGGGGTCTGCAACCCTTTGATGGTCTTCTTATTACTCTATAACCTCCCCCATAACTAAATTCTTTATCCTTTTATGACGGCTGCTAGCAAATATTACTGGAGAGCTTATTACAGCTTTCAACATAGTCTAAGTTTTAAGATGAATTATTCCATTTAATAACATGTTGAGGTGAGGGAGATTATTATCCTGATCTGAAAAGGAAGAAATTAAATGCACTGGTAATTTTAAAACTTTACCAAGATCCTGCTCTTGGAAAGTGATGTGAACTCCAGTTTGTCTGGCTGTACAATCAATCATGCCATCTCCTTAATGTTTACATTCAACTGAATTATGCTACCATTAACACTGCCCGGTATATCTGTGGTGGCCCATGCGAGCCACACTGCCAGGTGACAATAGGACAAATCTCATGGATGCTCACCCACATTCAGAGCACTGTGAGAAGGAAGCTCATTTTGATTTTCAGCGACTTTGCCCAACATTGCCTCAGCTGAGTATCACAATTCAATAAATATTCATTAAAATAACTTGAAAGCAAGATTTGTTTAAGTTGTAAAAATCCTTCTTTATCATGAGGTTTTATTATATCAATTTTTGACTTCTCCTTTATCCAATGTCAATTTGTTTACTCAACTTAGCCAAAGGGCACAGCCTTTAAAGCAGGAGGTTTCAAAGTGAAAGGCTTACAGACAGGATGGAAACAAAGGCGTGAAAGCAGGCTAAGTGAGGACTTCAACAAAGCCTGCAGGAAGCAGCAGCTGCTATTTGGCCATTGTTGCAAAGTGGAATTATAAAAAGCCTTGGTCTTGTCAAATCTCCCAGTGTTTTCATAAGCAGCCAGAAATCCAAGTTATTAAACCTTCAGTCTTTTAGATGATGAATAGCTAAATAGAAAAAAAGTTTGAATTCTGTGTTGTCCACTAAAAAAAAAACAACCCTGTAATTCTATGTCCTTCCAATCGCTGGGCACATTACTTTAAAGATAAACATGAATGCCATTGCGATCAGCAGAAGAAAAACGCCAGAATGAGAAGAGAGTGGTATAACCAAAGGTTTCATTTCTTTATGGAACCCAAGTGGCACCTAATTTTGCACTGTCTGATACAGAGATAATAGGGAAAAAACAGACACTAATCCCACTATGGTGAAGCTCATAGTCTAAGGTGGCAAACAGCAGTGAAAATAGTCATAGCAAGAGGAAATCCTAGGTGCTGTGGAAGCTCAGCCAAGGGACATGAGACACAGATCTGATGAGTAAAGGAAAGTTCACTGAGTAAACAAACTCAGCATCGCAGAAGGAGGAGATGTGGGGAACCAAGATCGTTGCACTGAAGCCAGGTCCTTCATAGAAAGGGAAGAGTAACCTACCTCCAGCCTTGCTGATAGCCGAATGCTACATCTGTAAAATGAAATAAAGCTGACTAGAAGGTTTTTATTCTTTTAAAATCCTTATACACGGTGTGAGCTCTGATGCATAAATAGAGGTGCATGGGACAGAGAAGAGACAGAGCAACAGGCAAAACTTTGTTTCGTGCAAGTAATGGAGGACGACAAACTCTTGGAAGTGCGAAGAGCCAAAAATAGTAGAAAGGGTTTGAAAAGCAACCTAGAGAAGAGAACAAAGTAATGTACAATTCCAACTTGAGAGAACCCAACACTTCTGGAAAAGGTAACCAGCGGAGAGTGCCAGTCACTCTGACCAGCAACAGGCCAGGAATCTTAAGGGCAGGGCCACTACAGAGTCCTTACATGAGCTCAGTCCAATCTGGGGAGTGAGCTGGCCTGAGAGGCTGTTCTGGTCCATGGAAAGAACCACTCCTAGAACTCAAGCTCTACAGCAGTCACTGATAGATACCTTCTCAGCTCAGGAGCCAGCAGTTAGCTCCTCACACTGCCAGAAGCCTTGGGCCATTGTGCCCCTCACTGGTTGGAAGACTGCCCTCCCATCATCCTACATTTTCAGCAATTGCCACAACCATCATCAGCCTACAGTCTACTCACACTAGCGCTACAGGAACTAGGAGCAGTCTGCACAGCCCATAGACAGGGGACTATAACTACTGGTGGAAAGTATAAGCTCCACACTCAACTCTTTATGAGGAGCCAGGAAATGTCTAAGTGGAATCCAGCAGTCCCAGAAACATGGATGCCAATGGCCCCCACACTGACCACCCACCACCTGTACTCCCCTGGTAGGAACTAGAAAAGTTCTCCCCCACCAGCTCACAGCTTTAGAACTATAGCTGCTAGTACAAAGTCCCAGCTTCACTCATGCCTGTCCATTGGGAGCCTGTCCATTAGTGGCACCTCCAGAAACATGGCTATTAGTGGTGCCAAACCCCAGAGCCACTTGTGCTGACCTGGTGAGAACTAAGAAAGGTCTCCTCCCCAGCCCACAGCCTCAGGACTTGAGCTACCAGTGCAAAATGCTTTGGCATTACACCCAAGGAAAATTTTGTCCAGTTGACAGCTCCAGAGCTGTGGACATGACCACTAGGAGCCCGTCCCCACCACAGCTGCTCCACTTGATATTAGCATCCATGTCCTGCAGCTCAAGAACCACAGACACCAAGCTACAAGATATAACAATACCTGTGCTTAACCTGAATAACCTAAAGAACACTGCTCCTCTCTCCTATAAATCTAAGAGTATGAATCAGTGTAAGAAACCTGAGCAGGACCTACGCATGCTCTGGAGGACATAGGGCGGGTCTTCCTCACAGCCCACAAACTTGGACTACAGATGGTAGTGCTAAAAATCCTGGCATTTCTTGTGCCCGTCTCTTGGAGAAGGAACTCCCTGGATTCCACAGCTCTACAAAAGCAGCCAACAGTACTACAAGCCATACAACAAACTAGGGAAGTAGGGAAGGTCTGCTTTATGTTCCAAAATCTCAAGTCCACAGTTTACACTGCCACAGAGCCAGCATTACATGCACGCATCTCATGGGAATTGAATAAGGGTCTATCCCATCCCACTACTCAGTGACTGTGGCTGCTGGTGCTACAACTCTTAATTTATCACCTGTGCTTGTGCTCAGAGACCTGGGATTAGTCCTCCTCACACTGTGCTCCACTGAGACTGCAGCAGAAACATCCACAAGCTCCAGTGCCACCAGTGGTGGACTTTGTATAATTAGAGGACACATACATTTGGAAGTCTATGCTCATTGAAAAATCATACTAATACCTTCACAAACTGTTGGAGTGGCACACATAGTCACTACTGATGTCAGTCTAAGGCAAAGAAACAGACAACTCATTTTAGCTCTCTGTAGCCAAAGCAAGGTAGCTATCAAAAAGATAGTTGAGCCAGGCATGGCGGTGCATGCGTGTAATCCCAGCACTCAGGAGGCCGAGGCAGGAGGATCAGTGTGAGTTCAAGGCCAGCCTGAACTGCAGAGTAAAATCTTGTCTCAAAAATAAAAACAGCTGATACCCCAACCAAATGAACATAACATATCATAAATCTATTTCATGAAGTTGGTAGAAACAAAGATTACAAAAGATGTGATGTCAACATGAGGATATAAAAATCTTGAAATACTTCCAAAGGGCAATAATTATCCAGACATAGATTCCAATTTGAAGAAAAGCTATGACGTGTCTTTAAAAATAATTTAAAATAATGACTGCAAAGAAAATCAGTGAAGTGAAAGAGACTACCCATAAACAATACAAGGAAATGAGGAAAACAATTCAGAATATGAATGAAAAATTCACCAGCAAAATTCAAATCATAAAAAGGAAATAACTATAAGTCTTAGAGCTAAAAAATTTAATCAATAAAATAAGAAATATAAGGGAGCTCCCAAAACAGACTACAACAAGCAGATGAAAGAACATATGAACTTTCAGGATAGGTTTCAACCCAGTAAAACTGGAAGAAAGAAGAAAGAAAGAAAGAAAGAAAGAAAGAAAGAAAGAAAGAAAGAAAAAGAGAGAGAGAAATCCTATGAGATTTAAGGAGCTTTTTAAGCAAATACAGGAAATTTAGAAGGTAAGTAAAAGTTAAAAACAAGTAAAATTTAATACACAAAATAATACATGAAAACTTCCTATGTCTTCAAAGGCATGAAAACCATGATGCAAGAAGTTCAAAGGTTACCAACTAGATTCAATCAAAATGGACCTTCATCAATTCATACTGTAGTAAAAGTGTTAAAAGTACAACATGAAGAATCCTAAGAACAGAACAAGAGAAAATCATAAAGCAGCATACAGGGAATGCCAATTAGACTAACAGTGCATTTCTCAGCATGACAGGCCAGAAAAAAATGAGATGACATATTCAAAAGATTAAACTAAAAAATGACCTGCCAAGAATAAAATATACTGCAAAATTATCCTTTAAAAATGAGAAAAATAAAAAGTGAGGAAAAGACTTAGTTGGACCCCCTCATAGATAGATAGATAGATGAATGATAGATGTTATAGGGGGTGAGGACGTTGCTCAGTGCCAAGGCTCTGAATTCATCTTCAATAGCAGAAAAAAAGAAAGAGGAAATAAAGCCTTTCTCAAATAAGAAATAAAACAGGGAATTCATCACCACTAGAATAGGTGTATAGGAAATATTTAAGGGAGTTCTTGCTATCAGCAAAGGCTGATAACTACCATCATGAAAACACATGAATATATAAAACTCACTAGGCAGATATATAAAAAGGAAAGAGAATAAAACTTTATCAAGAAAGAAAACTACCAAAAAATAAGTAATAAGAGAGATGGAAAACAATAAAAATAATTGAAACAACCAGAAAACAATGAACAAAATGATAAAAAGAAATTCATACCTCTCAATAATAATGTGAAATATAAATGTATTAAATTTATCAACCAAAGGGATTGCTAACTAGATTTTCAAATACTAGGCCCATCTATACACTGCCTATGAGAAACTCACGTCACTGGTAAAAATACACATATACTAAAGTTTAAAAGTTGGAAAAAGGTACCTCACACAAATAAAACCCAAAATCAAACACAGGTAGCTACTAATATCAGTTAAAGCAGACTTTAAATACATCTCTAGCTGGGGATGTAGCTCAGTGGCACAGTACCTGCCCGGCAGGTGCAAAGTCGTGAGTTCAATTCCCAGTACCAAAAATGAATAAATAAATAAATCAGTCTATGAAAAGAGATACAGAAGGGCATTGTATATTGATTAAACGATCAACTCAGCAAGAAGATATGACAATTTTAAGTACACATGCATCTAATAAGGACTACCAAGTATATAAAGAAAATATGATTGGATCTAACCTCAAAGGTGACAACCTATCCATCCTATTTTACTCAAAGAACAGACCATCAGGAGAGAAAATCAGCCAAGCAGCATGGGAGTTGGACTATACTATACAGCAAATACACCTAACATTTACAGAGTGTTTTATCCTGCAGCAACCGGACACATGTTCTTCTCATAAGCACAAGGAACATTCTCTGAGATAGATCATATATTATGCCACACAGCAACTCTCAATAAAATTTTAAAAACTGAAGCAACATATCTGAGACCACAGCAGAATTAGGTTACAAATCATTAAGAAAGTGAAGAATGGAAAGTGTACAAACATAGTCAATTAAGTAGCATTCACCTCAACAAACAATGGCCAGCTGGAGGAATTAGAAGGGGAATCCAAAGACATCTAGAAAAGAATAGAAATGACAATATAACATACCAAAATCTATGAGATATACAAAAATAGTACTGAGAAAAGTTTATAAATATATATATAGAGAGAGAGAGACAGACAGAGACAGAGACAGAGAGACAACACTAGCAAAACAAATTCGGTAGGACATCTAAGGGACTCTGCACTATAATCAAGCTTGACTCACTCAAGTGACAAAGGATAGTTTAACATATACAAATTGATAACATATGATACACACCAACGTAATGAAAAATGAAAACTATGTGATCATTTCAATAGATGTGTAAAAAGCATTCAGTAAAATTCAACATTCTATCATGATAAAATTTTCCATGAATTGGCTATAGAAAGAACATATCTCAAAATACTAAAGGCTATGTATTAAAAATCCCCAGTGAATACGACATTGAATGTGGAGAACAGAAAGCATCTCCTCTAGGATCAGCATTAAGGCAAAGATGTCACTTCACAACTTTTATTTAATAGTATTGAAAGTCTAAGCAAAAGAAATTAGGCAAGAGAAAGAAATGAGGTATATTCAAGTGGGAAAGGAAGAAGCTAAATTGTCCTTGCTTGCAGATGACATTATTTTACTTATGTAAATAGAAAAAAAACATTCCATCAAAAAGCTGTTAAAACTGACAAATCAACTGATGCTGGAAGATACAAAGTAGCCCGCATGGAATGGCAGCATAGTGGACCAATAATGAGCTTGAAAAGGTAACTTTTGTCTTATATATTTTTATTCTAAAGAGAAGAAAACAGATTGAAAGTAGACTAGTAAAGTAACAATAATCAGTACTTTGCATATTTTTATCTTCATAACAGTTACTCAGAGTACAAGACATAGGCATGAAATATTGTCCAAACAACATAAGCATGAACCCTTCTTTTCAATGAAGTGAAACTAGCTGTGTGAGTATCTTAACTATCTTGTGTGTATATGTACATCTCTATATATTTTTTCCTTTTTCCTTCATTACTTCCTCTCATCACAGTTTCTCTTTCCTTTTGAACAGTTTCTTCCTTTAAAAGTAGTCGTATTCACATTATTTGTAGGAAAAATAAAGTATTTAGGAATTAAATATAACCTAAAAAAGAGAGAAAGATCTCTATCTCTACAATGAAATTATAAACAACTGATAAGGAAAATTATATAGGTTACAAAAATTGAAAATATTCCAAGTTCATAGACTGAAAAAATTAATGTTAAAATACCACACTTCCCAAAGAACTGTTCAGATTCAGTTTGATTCCCATCAAAATAACAACTTTCATCAAATAAATAAAAAATCCTAAAACCCACACAGAACCAAAAAGATCATGAATAAACAAAGTGATTCTGAGAGAAGGAAAAATTAATTAATATGTCACTCTACCTGACCTCAAGACATACAACAAAGCTATCATAATCAAAACAGCATGGTTAGTATTGACATTAAAAACAGGCACATAGACCAACAGAACAAACTAATGGATTCAGAAATGATGCATGTTTATACAGTTTCTGACAGAACCACCAAGTGGTTTTGGTGGTTTTACAATTTACACTGGAGAAATGAGAATCTCTGCAAAGCAGATGCTAACAAAATTGTATAAATATGTGTAGTTTGATTTCCAGTGCCAAAAAATAAAACTTCAAAACAAAATCCATATTAAAATGGGTTAAAGAAATAGGTATTTCTGCACAAAAGGCATACAAATACAGATATATAAAAGCCCAACAAGTGTTTGAAAAAATGCTCAACCTCGCCAATCATCAGGAAAATACAAATCAAAACTACAAAAAAAGTTGTCTCACTCCCAATAGAAAGGCTACTATCATAAGACACAAAAACTAAATTCTGCTGAAGATACTGAGAAAGAAGAACTCATGTTCCATTAGTGAGAATACAAATAGGCATAGCCATTATGGAAAGCAGTGTAGAGGTTACACAAAAACATGAAAAATAGAGCTACCATGTGACCCAACATTTTCCTGGAGGAAGTGAAATCACTATATCAGAAAGATTTGCAATGTCACGCTTATTCGAGTTTTTTTCACAACAGGTAAAATACATAATGAACCCATATATCCATTAGGAGATGGATGGATAAAGAAAGCATGCTATATGTACATAATGGAATGTCACTGAGCCATTAAAAACACAAAACTGGGTCAAGTGTAGGATCATGAATGGAACTGGAAGCAATTGTGTTAACTGCAATAAGGCAACACATAAATAAATGTCACATGTTCCCACACAATTGTAGAAACTAAAAAGTCTCTCTTGTAGAACAGGATGAAATGGTGGTCTGCAAATCTGAGAATAAGAGTGTAAGGAGAGAGAAAGAAGTTCTCTAAGGAACACCAAGACACAGTTAGAGAACAATTAAAACAACATGGTAAATATTTCAAAATGAGTAGAACAGTGCACAATTCCCAACCCACTAAAAACAATTGTTGGAAGAGACAGAAATTCTTGCCAGTCTTGATTATTTTACAGTGTGTACATATATCCAATTATCATGTAGCGCCCCATAAAGATGTGCAAATACTATATCTCAATAAAAAGTAGCCTCAAAATAAACTTTAAAAATAAGTAGAACTAGTAAAACAGATTATGTATTATATTCCATGCATGCTGCTAAGTTTTTTTAGCATTCTTTGAAGAAATTATTATTATTATTATCACATAGATGAAGAAGCTTAATTAACTTGCTCAGGCTCAGATAGAAAGTAGGTGGCCACGCTAGTATTCAAACTAAAATTCATCTGAGTATAACTGACTGCAAAGGTCATTTCTGTAATGATAATAATCGTAACAATGTTATTGAATACTTATTATGTGCCATAAATGATTCTAAATATTCTACATTGGTTGATTCACTTATTTCTAATGACAATTTTATAAGGTACCACTATATTATTCCTATTTTTATGGATGAGAAAGTAAGAAAATTCAGGGTTTTTTTTCCCCATATGGTAGTGTTACATTGCTACTAAGCATAAAACTTGGATTCAAACTAAAAGAGAAGTGCTTTGTAAAATTATTATAATAATATGTACATATTTATTAGGGTAAGTATGATGATTCAATACACATATACAATGTGCAATAATCAAATCAGAGTAGTTAGCATTTCCATCTACTTAACTTTTAAAATATTTTGATTATCACATAATCATTGCATATATTTACAACAGAGTAGTGTGACTACAGTTCACAATGCCTAGTTGTATATTACTTGAATAACTAGAAGAGAAGTCTTGAAGCAAAAGATAATGAGCAGGACACAGGAGGAGTGCTCTTCACCCCTAGGCAAGAAGGTGGGGGGCAGCACAAAGGGATCAGTGTTCCAGGTAGAAGGAACCCACTTGTGTATGGGTGGACGTGAGAGCATGATCAATAGGAGGTAATTTTTAAAATAGCATGGCTGGGCCTCATAAGAAAAAAACAATAAAACATAGTTTAACAGTCAGCTGGAGCATAAAGTTGAAATCCTCTGGAGCTTGGTATGGTTTTTGCAGTAAGAACATGGAGAAACTATCGTCAGATGGGAACAGTTAAAGGAACACTAGTTGCAGATGAATTCCATCTGCTCACTTGGCTAGGAAAATCATCTTTCTGAAGTTCCTGATGGGCAGGGGTGAGATATACTCTAAACACTTGTAGATGGGAGTCAGATTTCTGAGGTTAGCAGAGGTAACACAGCCTCATAAGGCTCTTGATTTTTGGTTAATTCCATTTGTCCAATTCTTCACCCCTATCACTCCATTTGCTTCCCCTGAGAACAGTTAGCCACTGAAACCATCATTATGGACAGTAGCATTCTCATCCAGGAACTTGTGAAACATAATGATCCAGCTCCACTTGAAAATACTAGGGAGCTTATCAGCACGTAGCCCACTGTATTCTCCCCCTTCTGCACACACCAGTTTGAAAATGAGAAACATAACTGGTCTAAAGCAGAAGGAAGAAGATAAAATCAATTCCTCCTTCCTGCATAAAAGATGCAAGATTCAGGAAGACTTGTCCAAAGAGGATAAAGCTGTTTTACTTTTCTATGGATTGCTTTTTGAGTTTTCAAAGCTTGCCTATAATATTTCCATAAAGATGAGGAAACAGTTGTGCCATCAACCCGGGGTCAAGTAAACAGGCATCCTGTCCTGGTTGTAGCAGTGGTCTGCTTGGTAATGCTTTCATCCATTGACATCTTACCAAGCTCTATTTTTGTGTTTTGTTTCTTTGTTTGTTCATGTTTTTTTAGGAACAGGATGTCACTATGATACCCCAGCAGGCCTGGACCTTCTGGGCTCAAGTGATTCTTTCACCTCAGTCTCCTGAGTATCTGGGTCTACAGATGGATGCCACAAAGCCTGATTTGTTTGCTTAGTTTGTATCCTGTTTGTCTATGATTTTGTGGGGGGCTACATTCATTCACTTCTGATTCATCATTATGGCCTTCAGGGCAGTGTGTAATATTGCTGACCCCAAGTAACTCTAAGATAAACCTAAAATATTCTGTGACTCTGTGACATTATACAGAAAGAGAACAAGCTATGTATGTTTGGGGAGAAAGAGTCCAGGTCAAAAGGGAAAAAAATTCTATAAAATATTGAATTGCTAGTCATAGTAACACTGACATTCAATTAATTGACTTCTTATCTGGTTGCTTGGCATACAGCCTTTATTTATAAACCAATTTTTCTTGAAGGAATGTGAACTGAATATTCAATTTTAATCATGAAATCCCCAAGTGTTCCTAGTTGTAAATTTTCAACTGCCATCCAAGGGAGGCAGTGTGTCTTCCTAACTAATATTTTCATAGAGCCAAGTTGAACAAACAAGAGGCATGTTTCTTCTGGGTTAGGTCTGCATAAACCATGCTCATTATGATGAAGCAACTCGTCTTTCTAGTCCCTACATTTGGCCCAAGGAGGCAGAAATTAGCTGACTGATTACCCAGTTTATGTGATGGCATGGAGGAAGCATCTATACACTCAGAATAATTAGTCATTGCTAACATGTGGCAAGGGCTCACATGTGCCAGACACTGTGTAAAGCTTTTCCTATTATTCATTCATTTGATCTGTGCATAGCTCTATGAAAAACTGCTATGACTTTTCAAGTTTGTAGGTAAAGAAATTGAAACTTTGAAGTACTAAGTAAATTTGTCTCATCGAACAGTTAAGTGTTCAAACCATGCATTTGTTTTTTTGGTAAATATTTAGGATAAGCATAGGTATTGTGGGGTGTTTTTGGTATGTGGGATCTATCAGGGAATAAAAATGTAAGAATCCCTGCCATCACAGAGTTCACATTTGAGTGGAGATAGATCAACCACAAGCAATATAGTGAGCAGGGAGGTCAAATTGAAAGGTAAGTGCTAGGCAAGGGGAAGAAGGAGGAGGAAGAGGAGGAGAAGGAAGAAAAGGTGGAACAGGATGAAGAAAAGAGGAAAATAGAGAGAGAAAGTCTTGGTTACTTTTATCTCATTACTGAGATAAAAAAAAAACCTGACACCCAGAATTAAGGAAAGAAAGGTTTATTTAGCTCACATTTTGTGGAGGTTTCAGTCCATACGAGGCAGAGTGATACATGGCAGAGGGCAACAGTTCATGGTGGTGGAAAACAGCAAAACAACAAGAGCAAAATGGAGGAAGTGAGGGCAAGGCTCTTTCCCTCCCTTATATTGTATGCAAACTATCTGCCCCAGGGGCCGTGCAGCACTCACACCCATAATCCCAGCATTGGACTATGGATCAATCAAAAATCTAGAAGCCTGCCCCGTGACTGCATAAGGATTTGGAAGGACATGCAGACACACACCATAACAGAAAAAGAAAGAGAGAGACAGAGAGAGAAAGAGAAACACAAAGAAGAAAGAAAGAAAGGAAGGAAGGAGGGAGGGAGGGAGGGAAGGAAGGAAGGAAGGAAGGAAGGAAGGAAGGAAGGAAGGAAGGAAGGAAGGAAGGAAGGAAGGAAGGAAGGAAGGAAGGAAGAAACTACCATCTTTTTGGAAAAGGAAGTAGAACTCTGGGCTACTCAAGGAAGCCATATGCTGAACCAGTTGCCGCTTATGTGAAAAAATACTGAAAGGACTGGCAGAGAGGGAGAGAGGGCAAAAGGAAGACGCTCTCTCCTCTAACTGCCTTAGTCTGAGATTCCCCAAAAGAACAACATGATAAAAACTTGGGTCTACCATGTTTCCTGCCTGAAAATGGTGTACTTTCTCCATTTAAGTTCCAAGATGGAAGCAGTCTGGTGAAACTGACAGTAAGTCGTAATGATCAACATTTTCATACCCTAATAATAATGTTTTTAAAGGGTGGCTTGCAGTTAGTACACTGTTCTTAATTACTTAGAATCATGGGCTTTTAAATATGCTTAAGTTAAAAATTAACTAAAATAATTAAAAATTTCAAAATCCTGATGTCTGAATTTAGCATATGGAAAAAGAAATATGGATTTATGCCCTCCATAAAGCCATTTTATCAGTTTCCTTTGGTTTTAATGCATTCTTAAATAAAACACTGCATAATTTTCAAGTTTCATATTAGCATACTATTTTAATTTACAAATAGCTTTCTTTTAATCAAATATCCTGGTTTTAGTTCTTTCATTCAGGATGTTTAATTAAATGTTACTTTTTCATTTTTTTAAATCTCTACTACTATTTTTTAACTTGGTTTGTGCTTAGTGAAAGTTAAATCATACACTGCAAGGTGTAGGAAAATTTGTTTTCATGAACTCAATGATATAGATTTGATTACTAAATTTGAACTGTTCACCATTTAACAATTTTAGACTTGTGGCTTTCTTTCTTTGATTTATTTGTTTTGCTTTTACTTCATTGCCACACTAGTTTGCCATGTAGCAATTGCACTGTGCATTATTACAATAAGGACTGGGAAAATTTTTATGGATGTAATGTCTATTACAGTTTGCGATAGTATTTCTCTCTAGTTCTCAGTAAATTAAATGTGACCAAGCCTTCTGTACTTTGTCACAAAAAGTGGATTCTTCCAGGTGACTATTTTGCTGAGTGTCAAAATAAGAATTTATGGTATATTATTATTGATTCACTTTGAATATTTATATATATATCAGTAAAAAATAAAAGAACTTGTGTCTAAGATACTTTATCTTGGAGATGTTTCCAGGAAGCAGGAGTGAGACAGTGGAAAGAACTAGAAGGAAATGGGCTGTGGGGTTATGAATGCATCATGGAGGTTATTGATTTTAGGCAATATGGATTTGACTATTCCTATAAGAATTATCCAGAATGTTTTCCAGTATTGAACAGCAGGAGATAAGTTTAGGGTGCCTCAACTCAATACAAGCTAAATGGTTCCTGTGGTCTGAGAGGGAGCCCTGAGGAGTGAAAGCTACAAGACAATGGCCAGCACATAGGTAGGGCACAGTCAACATGCATGGCACCATGTACCAGGGTAAGGTTAAGATAAGTGTTAAGTGTCTTCATTGCTGGGACAAAACACTTGACACCCCCAAGTTAAAGGAGCAATGGTGTTTTAGCTCATAGTTTGTACAGGTTTCAGTAGATAGCTGACTGGCCCCAAGGCAGAGCAGCATGGCAAAGGAGAAACAGTTCATGGCATGCAGGTAAGAGGCGATGAAGCAGTGAGCCTTCCTTTCCTTTTTTATTCCATTCAGCCTACAAGCCTATTGGTCAATGACACCAACATCCGGGTTGGGCCTTCCTATTATCCACACCCAGAACTATGTTAAACCAATAGATGGTTATCAGACACCTATAATCCTGTATCATGAACACATGATACAGGAACGTCTAAAAAGCCCACCTATGAGTGCCTGAGGCTTTAGGGGATGTCTAGATATCAGACACAACATCAGGGTATGTGAGGCTGGGTGCACAAAGGAGCTGTTACATCTACCTCCACTCTTCCTTATGACTCCATCCGGCAGAATCTAAGAGAAAGCCCATTACAAGGATGTATACATAAAGTAGTGTTTGGAGTCTCCAAGCCAGAACCAGTGAGCAGTATTTCAAATAGTAGATTTAAAACTGAGTCATTAGATAAACAACCAGCACAATATCTAAGTAGAGAGGCTGGGTATCCCGTGGAATATAAAAACCAAGGAAAAGGTTTCAGATAAAACATACACACCAAAATATGGATAGACAGAATGAGAACATAAAAGGAATATGTACATGTAGAGAGAGCAGAGTATACTGAGAGTGAGCATCCCATCATTCGGGTGAGAAGAACAGGAAGCCAGAGGAATCACTGAGGAAAACAGAGAGTTGTATCCTGGAGTACGTAGAAAATTGGATTTAACCAGGTTGTGTTTTGCCAAGCTATAGAAAGGGAATAGAGAATCAAGGAATTGACTGTGGTAATTGATACAGGGTAGAGAGGATAGTGAAGGCTGCTAGCAGAGGGATGGAGAGAATTTGGAAGGGCCCATGGATTGGAAGACCACAGGAACCAAGAGTCTAGTGACTCTTGAAGGCCATGAACTAAAATAGAAATGAGGATGATCAGGAAAAGAGAGAGATGGAATGAAAATAACACATCATTTACTGACTATGAAGTGAGGTAGGGAAATCCAAGTGTAAAACTTAGTTCATTGACTTTTAATTAGATTGAGTTTTCCTAATTGCTTCAGTTATAGCCCATCTCTACTCCTTAAATTTACTCAGTAATAATTCACTGAGTTACTAACACTCCCATGTGAAACAATATTAGATGGTAAGGCAGAAAAAGAATATCATTTACTTTGTCATGCATCATGATTGAGAGAATTTCATGCTGATTTTTACATAAGTCTCTCTTATTACCTCTAATGACCTTGGCAAATTGCCAGGGGAATTCTGTGATTCCCAGCTGAGGTGTGATTTTATAACGGGTTCAAAATGTTTCCTCTGAAGAGGAAGCCAGTCTTCAGGTTCCAAAAGAATGAACATGCTGCTGCCTTTGATTATTCAGGAACTCAAAGTTCTGGTGCTAAATAAAAGACTAAAGGCAGATTTTCTCATTTGCACTCACCGCCCCATCGCCCAGTCTTAATTCCAACAGCCGCCTAACTGGTTTCCCTTCTGCACTTTTTTCACTGCAGCTTGTCTAATGCAGAACTTCTCAAAGTACAGTTCTGTGATTTGCTTTTCTACTTCTGAAGCTTAAATAACTCATGGTAGTTTAATGATATCATTCAAACATTCAAAACCTAATCTCAGATTCTTTTTGCATTTTCCTTTGTCAGTTCTAACAATAGTGTATACATTGAGCCAGACTCAGTTCATCACCAGCATTTCCCTAATTTGATGATTACTTGTATTTTTTTTATCTGTCATGCAGGCCCTTTTTTCTACCTCTTAAAAACATCACCTTTCAATGTACCCTCTGATGCCCAATGAAAGTTCTATCTTCTCTTCATGCTTTAATGAAAAGCCTCCACTGGAAGTGATCTCTCCCACCTCGGTTGTGCCTTTGTACCCCATACTTCTCTGGCACATGGCTTAGGGAGACATTCGTTATTTATAGAGATGGCTTTACATTCATCCAGACTTGAGAGCAGTGGCAGGAGTGGGGTGCTGATGGGAATAGCAAAGGTGTAGAATGCAAAGCACCGTGTGAAAGGATGGAGCCAAGGTGGGACCGTGGTGATGAGGAGCCTGAAAGCTCTCAGTGGAGACTTCTTTCCATAAGTATAAAACCACTCTATTGTGACAACAAATATTTACACAATATTTAACTGCAAGCAAGTAGGTTTCCTGACTTCATGGAAATTCAACTAGAGACAAGTAGGAGGCTGGCTGGGCTGCATAAGCCCTCAAGGCTACCCTCAGGCTTGATAATTCACTAGAAGATATCATATTCATTATTTCAGTTTATTACAGCTCAAGAATATACATTAGAATCAGGAAAGGTTTCTACATAGGACAGAGTCCAGGAGAAACCAGTTACTTTCTCCCATGGGTAGGATGCAAACCCAGCACTTAACTCTCCACGAAAAAAATTCATGATGACACACAAAAAATATCATCAACCAGGAAAACTGCCCTGAACCTTGGTGTCCAAGTCTTTGTCGGAGATCAGTCACGCAGGCATGGGTACCAGACGACTGGTTGACCTCACGCACTCATTCTTTATTATCACTCCTTCACAGGTCAGGTTAATACACCATGGTCCAAAGCCCCGGATGAATACAGCCAGGCCTTCACCAAAAATCACATCATTAACACAATAATCTGGCATAGGCCGAGTCCCCAGGTGTACAAAGACACTCAGGATATTCCAACAGCCTAGGAGTTTTCATCCATGAACCAGTCAAAGACCAATACTGAAGACCCTTGGAATGTGTAGGGTTTGGAAGATGCAGGCCTGTTGATTTGACCATTATTACACATGTAGGATTCAATCTTCATAACATAAAACAAACACACTGGATAAAGTGATCTGTACTTAAGGACTATGATCTAGGGAAGAGGAAAGGTGGAAGTTTATATATCAGAATTAACAATGGAGTCTAAGTTATGAGCACTACAGTAAAACATGAGTATCTTATTTTGCAGAATTCTCATTCCTGATTCTACCATTTATTTCTGTGGTCCAAAAACTACTGAAAATGTGTTTAAAAAAATGTTTAAAAACCCAGGCAACTTTTGGCATCTGATTGTCTCACTTTGAATCTTATCTTTGCTACTCTTTAATTTTGGGAAATCATTTCCACATTTTATGTCTCAGTTTCTTTATCTCTAAACTGAGAATAATAATAGTATGTACCTTTTAGCGTTTTTTGTTTAAGAATTAAAGAAGCAATATGCATTTGAAACAGTTCTTGGACTGTGGTGAGGCTTGTGAGGGCCAGGGTATAGCTCAGCGGCATAAGCACCTGCCCAGCAAGTGTGAGGTCATGAGTTTGATTCCCGGTACCAAACAAGCAAACAAACAAACAAACAACAAAATTCCCTATGGTGAGGCTATTACAAAAATCTTGTGTCAAAGATTTATTCCCCTAATATTCTAGTATTCCCTTTTGCCTTCTTCTGTCAGTTGTGCTTAGAGGTGAACAGTTAGCTTACAGAAGGTGAGAGCCAGGATCCTACAGTGGAACACTTGCTTAGCTACCATTGATCATGACCAGTGCTTGAAAAGACTGCTCACACCTCCCAAGCAACGTGCCTCTATAATTTAGCATGTGATAATGAACTACTATGGGACCACCACTTTCATGGGAGAAAGGCAGACAATAACTCTGCCGATAAATTCCTCTGCATCCAAAGCAGCCCAATGTTCTAGGGTTTAGTAGTTATTTAACTGGAAGTAAACTTATTAACAACACATAGGAATATTCTTAACTGATGAATGACATTTCTGGCATTCTGCCATTTACATGTTGAATGGGTTGGTGTCCACAAAGAAACAAATTTCAGTCACAAACAGCACCCTGGCACATTGTAGGCCTCTCACAAATATGTCTTCAAACATATTCATTGGATGCCATAGCAGGAAAAAAATTCTATACATATTAAAAATGTGTATGAATTATATGTAAATCTTACTATTTTACTATAATTGATTTTAGACTTAATTTTATACAATTTATCATAAAATATTTTAATAGTTTGGATGATTAAATAACTTTAAAATGGGATTTAATTTTAGGTCATTTATTATTAGTAAAAATATCACAGGATAATGCTGTATTATTACCTTACAACATTATTTTAACATTTTATGGTAAGCCAATTTGATGTTTTGGTTCTGTGTTCTATGTTTTTTATGCACTGGTGCTTAAATGTTATGTCTGAAAAGATCCTCAGAAAGACACACTTGTCCATGACTTGACTGAGGAAACAGCTTATGTTATGCTGCTTGATTTTATGTTGGGTTATCTGCATAGATGCAGGGATTCTCTTAGCATAAGAGGATAAGTTTTTCTTTAGAATAAGTTTTTCTGGAGAAACTATGTCCTCAGAGATCCATCTTTGCTATTAAGAACCCACCATCTATACCTCACATATCCCGGTACCTCCCTTCTCCAGTGAATTCAAATCTAGGCCCTTTCTAATGCCACTTGACTGCATCACTCTGTCTTATTGTATGAATGACAGGTCTATGCACCAGAATATTGGTGTAAGAGCGAGTGTACTCTTGTGTAGGTGTTCATAGTACTTGACAAAAGGCAATATATTTTCATACAAACACATTTATTATGACAGCCTACCCAATTGATAGAAACGCTTGGGTGGGAAAAAAACACCAGATGTGTATCTTCATGTATTATTTCAGTGATTCTTAAAGTGTTCCCTTGGGGCCAGCAGCATCAGTGTCACCTGGAGATGTGGTACAAGCGCAAACTCTCAGCACAGACTTAGGAAGCAGAAATTCCAGGGGAAGGCCCAGCCACCTGTGTCCATGTACCCTCCAGGTGACAGGCATGCTGCCCTTTCAGAACCCTTACTTGGGGGTGTCTTCATCTTTTTCGTGCTTATTTTTCTTTTCTTTGAATCATGACATGTTCTCGCTACGGTTGGCTATTCCCGCAAGGTGCCATTTATACACAGGGCAAATTTCATAGCTTATGATGTAGGACAACAGCCTTTAAAGTCCCTAGAGAATCCCAATGTACAGCCAAAGTTTTATTTTGTTTTGTTTGAAGAAAATGAGGCCGTAAAAATCACTTACCCGCTCTTCATGGACGTGGTCACATGAAAAGCTTGGACACAGTAGACAGTTAAGCAAAGGATGACGAGCGTATAATTTAAACTTCATTTTAAGGTCCTCTCTTGTGGCTATCATTTCAACCCCTAGAGTGATCTTAGCAAGTTGGAGAATTCCTGAAAGTAGCAAACTATATTTCTGAACATTAACTTCAGAAATGAGTTATTTGCAATGGTAACCCTCTGCGATGTATTATCAAAAGAATCAATAAGTGTGTAAGTTTGAGAAGGGTAATTCACACAGCTTTGCACTATTTATTGTAGGATTTCTTAGAGCCTTTCATATTATTAATCTGGTAGCAAGAATTATAGCAGTATTTTGCAAACTTTTTCTCTAGAGCTCTCCATGTGGGTTATTAATCATCCATGTAAATTAATGGCTTAAGGATTATTGATACTACGTGTAAAAGACTTTGGAAAAAGCTATCTTGTAAATGTCAAGAATTTATTGCGTAAGTAGTGAAGTACATATTTGTGGCCTTTTGGCTGCTTCGCTGCTACTTTTTAAAAATATTCTGATTTTGTCTTGAAGAATTAAATCTCCCTTCCTGAGTATAATACTAGCATGCCAGTTAATCAAGACGCTTGCTCTTTGAAATCAGCTGTGCTCTAATAAAGTATTAACCCTTTGTGTCTATGGCGTTCAACTGCATGCAATTGTTTTCTTACATCCATGTAGAATGGGACTAGTTCTATACCTTTCTTGGGAAAAAAATGAGGAAATTGTCCCTTAAGCCATTTTCTGTTTTCTTTGATTCAAATGAGGAGGCCTCTTTTGAGAAACATTGCTGTAGTTAAGAACTTCTTAGAGGTTGTTTCTGCCAGACCTGTGCTTCTCACATAGTTAAAGCATGGTAGTAGGAATATGGTCTATTCAGGCCAAAGATTTCACTCTACCTGAACTTATAATTTTGAGGTAGTGCATGAGAGTGAGGGAAGATAATGAATTCGTTCTTGAATGTGTTTCTGACTGATCCCTCAGCCTCCTTTATCTACCTGGTGCCAACATCCTTTCAGTGAATTTCTTGATGTTTTATTTTGGTTGTTGTTCTTGTTTTTGTTTTGATTTGAGGCAGTGTCTTGTTATGCAATTCACCCAGGCCTTGAACTCACTTTGTAGATCAGGCTGACCTCAGACTCACAGCGATCCTCCTGTCTCAACTTCAAGAATGCTGGGATTACTTTTGAACAGATTTCCTTCATGTTTCTTAGTTTATATTCCCACCCTCAGGTTCTTACACCAGTGACACAATACGTTGCCTGCACATGTATCGCTGATTTATTTCACTTATGAGTATGGTGTCTAATTTTGACCATTTGCCTACAAAGGCCCCAAATCTGTCCCTCTTTATAGCTGAATAATATTCCATTATATAAAAATGCCACAGTTTTTTAATCCAGTCTTCTGTGGATGGACACTTGGGTTGCTTCCACAATTTAGCTATTACAAATTGTGCTGCTATAAACATGGGTGCACATATATCAGAGTGATACGATGTTTTCAGATCTTCTGGGAAAATACACAGAAGGGGAATAGCTGGTTTGAATGGAACCTCTAGACTTAGTTTGCTGAGAAATCTCCAAACTGCTCTCCACAGTAGATGCACCAGTCTGCATTCCCACCAGCAGTGTAATAGAGTCCCTATTTCTCCACAGCCTCTCCAGCATTTGTTATTGGATGATTTTTTCATACTGGCCAGTCTTACTGGGGTGAGATGAAATCTCAATGTTTGATCAATCTTGTATGTCTATATGTGTTCTCCTGAGCATACACTTTGAAGATATCAATATGCAATGCAACAACTATTGTTGGTTTTCTGTTGCTTTGTCTATAATTCAATTCTGATTATACTGTTATTGTGCTACTTTGTGTCTCTTTGTTAACGCTTCCTGTGTGTTTTTTTTTCTGTTGTTGATATAGTTCTTTTTCTTTCACACTTTAAAAAAAAGGAAAAAAGAGAAAAATTATATAAAAAATATGTAAGTAAGTGTGTATGTATATGCAGCATATATAACATAGTTGTACTACTGACTTAGGTCACTTTATTGTAAGGAATAGTTGATGATTAATTGTTTGATCAATTTTGCATGTCTATATCTATGTTCCTGAATATACACTTCAAAGTTATCCATATGTAATGCGACAACCATTGTTGATTCCCTGTCACCTTGTCTGTAACTCAGTCTTGATTGTACTAATCTTATGCTACTTTGTGTCTATTTGTTAATATGTTTTTGTTCTTTTACTTTTAAAAAGAAAAGAATACTGGGATTACAGCCTTGCACCACCACACCCAGCTCAGTGAATTTCTTAAAGCACAGATTGATCTGATCAGGTCTAACTGACCTGTTTATAATCCATTTTATCAAACTGCAGCAGTGACATCCTGTATAGTTAATACGCCAGGGCTTTCTGTGAAGAGGGGACAGAAGAAGAAGACACATAGACCCAGTGGTTATAAAAATCAATTTTAAGACATGATCGGAACTTCACACCACACTTAAATCCCACGGATATACAGATACGCAACTCCATCCTTTTTTGTCCACAAACTAACCTCTGAGCTCTCCTGCCCTCTCTTTGCAGGTAAAACTGGCAAACATAAGGAGCTATTAAGTTTGCATTTAGGTCTTCGGATGAATCAACGGCACAAATAAAAACACAGAACTCCATACATTTCAAACACAGGCAGCCTTGGATAAACTCAAGATGAATCTTCAACAAGTGAAGGAAAAAAAAGGAGAAGCGAGGGGCAAACTGCCTATAGAAACCGCCGCCCAGGTATTCATCCTGCTAACTGAATCTCTTAGAATTAGCTATGGGATCGAGGACAGAATGAGAAAGGCCTGTAGAAAAGCTGGTCTAAAAATACCTACAACATCTATTTGGATTTTTTTAAGCTGATCACCTGTTGTTTTATAAGTAATTATTTGCACTTTAGCAATGAAAGGCAGTTACACTATCAGCAGGGAAGGTTTCAATTATACCCCACCTTGGTACTGAATGTGAGGTTCTCCTGGGAAGCCAAAATTTTACAAAAATCAAGAAGGAAAAAGCAAGAAACAAATTTCCCAAACCAGATGTTCCTTTGCAATCTAATGGAGATCTCCCAATTATCCTCTCTCATTAATGAAACTTTAGAGTGTTAGCATGGGGTTTTACAAGCAGGAGGCCGTGCCAGAAATACCCAGTGCCAGGAGCATTTCCACAGTGAGCACGCGGTTGGAGGCGTGATGGGGAGAGTAATGAGAGCGCTGGCCTCCCCCAGATGCATCTACGATTTGTTTTTATTTTGTCATGCCACCCCAGGAGTTCTTATTTGGATGAACTAAATGAGAAATCAGCCTCCAAATTATGTATGATTTTCTTTGACATTTTCTATACCTCAAAAAGTACAGGACACTGACCGTGTTTCCTAAAACCAGAGAATGTACTTCCCTTTCAAAGAGCAATCTAAGATGAAGATGAGAAAAATTCCCCTTGCAGATTCGGATTATACATACATACAAAGCAACACCTCCCATTTCTGGAGAAAGAGAGTGACACATTTCAAAGTAACCTTCTCAGAACAGGTTTCTTATTGAGATTTCAGAAGTGGTTTCCTTAAGTTAAATACCAATAGATTTTCAAAAGCATGTTAGCTGGGGAGTAACAACTGAACAATTTATCTGGATTTCATATAATATGCTTAATCCATATTATTTTCCAGTCATCAATTATATTTGAAAATAGCTTAAAATGAAGAGAAAATTGCATGTGATCGAGGACAGAATGAGAAAGGCATTCTGTGAGAAAATTGCATGTGAATTAAGGAATGGCGCAGATTTTAGATACAACACAGAAAATTTCTACAGTATTTAAGCAGAATATTTGTAAAGTTTATTGCCACCTAAACTCCTGATAAACTGGGATGTCTGCTAGCCCAAAGAATTAAAAATGCCTGAACAATGTTTTTTGTTTGTTTGAGCACTTTTAGTTTTGGTTGTTTCTATTGAGGTTTATGTGTGATTGATCTTGAGGAGGATGAAAGAATCACACTAGCTAAATATGAAACAATAAAGTAATGTGAACACAGTTCACTTACACAGACTCACATCGAATTTGGAGACATAAATGCAAATACTTAAGCTAGTGTTCTATTGCTCAGACTTTCCCATTGTTCAATGCTAAGAAATGCAGTGACAGCGGATGACCGTGAAGAGAAATGAGAACATAGTAGAACGTTTAGGGCATGCAGCAGTGAACTTGAGGGAGAAAACCACGGAGTTAAGAAATAAACATTTTCATAGCAGAAGAAGAAGTCTACACATATTTCCAAACCAAGTTGCTCTTTACAATAGCAATGAATTTGTTTCTCATGATAGAACTGACCTGTTAGCATTTGTTGATAAATGAATAAAAGAAAACATGCCTCTACTTTGCTATTATATACCTACTACATCATAGAAGGCCTAAAACATAGAAAACACAATAATTAATGTGATGACAAATATATACATACATACACATAGACATAAAAGTGAATTCATTTCAACAGGATGCACAGTGATTTGAAAACATTGTAGGAACACACAGGGGATAATTATCCAGTGCACATGGATGCAGTTGCCTCTTGAAACTATACTCTAGCTCACAACCTATCTCATTCCCTCTAGAATCCACTGCCCATACATTAAAAATCACTATTTTAATGTAGATATTTAAGAATGAAGACATGATTAAGAATTTCAGGCCTACTATCTGACAGGCCTTTGTCAATGCCTCTTTTAAGCATTAATTCCTGAAAAGGTTAAGACTTTTTTTGCCCTCATCTATAAGAAGATAATAAAAAAACCAACAAAAATAATTAAACCACCTATCATATCAGAAACTAATTCATGTAAAAGGTTTAGCAAAGTGTCTGGTCAATGACAGTTACTGCTTCATGTTTTAATTTTTTCAGATTTATTGGATAGTGATTAATAAATAACATTTATAAGTATTTAAAGTGTACAATGTGGTCTTTTGGTATCATATACATGAGAAATTATTACCTTTTCAAAAGTGATTAGCATACCCATCACCACAGATAGTTACCATGTGACTATATACTGAGAAAATTTAAAATCTACTGTCAGAAAATTGCAGATATACAACACCATCATTTTTCACCATACTGTACATTCAATCTACAGAAACTATTTAACATGCATAAAGGTAACTTTATTCACTCTGAATAAACATCTTCCTATTTCCCTCACTCCCATCCACCAAAAAGCCACCATTCTACCTTCTACTTCTATGAGTTCAACTTTTTAGATTACATATGAAAAAGATACCAACAGTGACACCATGAAGTATTTATTTTCCTGTGCCTAGTTTATTTCATGTCCTCCAGGCTCGTAGATATTGTTCCCAATGACAGGGTGTTGTGGCCTGAGTATGAAATGTTCCTCAAAAGTTCTTGTGTTGAAGGCTTGATCCTCCACGCAGCAGTGTGGAGAGGTAGAGCACTGGGGAAGTGATTGGATCCTAAGGGCTCTACTTTCACCAGTGAAGTAATCCCTTGATGGATTCGTGGCTCAATGAGCTCCTGGGAGGTGGTGGAAACTGTAGGAGGTAGGCTCTAGTTGGAGGCACTAGCTCCCAGGGGCATGCCTTCAAAGGGTGTATCTTGTCCCTGGCCCCATCCTCCCTCACTCTGTCTTTGCTTCCAGGCCACCACGAAGTGTGTAGTTTTGCTCCTTGATGTACTTCCCACATAATGTTCTGCCCACTGCAGACCTCGAAATCATAGAGCCAAGTGACCATGGACTGAAATTTCTGAAACCATGATCTTAAATTGATCTTTCCCTCTTTTATATTGTTTTTATTCAGTAACCTCTCACAGTGATGGAAAGCTGACTAAAACACATGATTTCTTTCTTATTTAAAGCTAAGTACCTTCTACTGTGTATATATGTATCACCTTTTATGTATTTATTTCATACATAATGGATATGTGGTTTGCTTCCTTATTTTAGCTAATGGGAATAATGTTGCAGTAAACGTGAATCTGCAGAAACTCTTGAAGGTAACAATTTTGGATCCTTTGGATATATACCCTGAAGTAGATTGCTGGATCATTTGTTAGTTCTACTTTTAAGTTTTTGAGGAAATACTTTATTATTTTTCACAAAGACTCTGCTAACTTAAGCTTTCACTAAAAATCTACAAGAGTTTCCTTTCCCCACATTTTTGACAGTACTTGTTACCTATTGGTCTTTTGATAATAACCATTCTAATGGGTACGAGTTAATGTCTCATTATAGTTTTGATTGGAATTTCCTTGCTGATTAATCCTGTTGAGCATTTTTCATATATCTGTTAACCACATGTATGTTATGATTTAAGAAATTCCTTTCTGGTTCTTTGCCCATTTTTTATTGAGATTATTTCTTCTCCTAGAGTTGTTTGAGTTTCTTATATATTTTGGATATTAATATTTTATTGGATACGTAGTTTGCAAATGTTTTCCCCACTTTTGTACATTGTCTGAACTAATACATGTTTCATTCATCTGCAGAAGATTTTTAGCTACAAGTAATATCATGTGACACTTTTCATTTTGTTGCCTTTGATTTTAAAGTTATATCCAAAATATCACTGCTGAGATCAGCATCAAGTAGCTTTTGATTATGTGTTTTTGTAATATTCTGAGAGTTTCTGATTTTGTTTAAGTCTTTAATCCATTTTGGATTCATTTGTGTATATCAACTTGAGACACATCCAATTTTATTCTTTCAGTAGATATGGATAGACTGGGCACAGTGCTCTTCTTCCTAAATTTAGAGGAAAAGCTGGTTTTTTTTCCAGTAGAGTCATCAGCTCTTGAGGTTTTCTTTGTTTTCCAGTTTTTGATGACAGATCTGAGCTCCACGCTTGTTATTCATTTTCTCAGATTCTCTTTCCTCACGACTCAGTCTTCGTAGGTGGGAATGTGTCTTGGATCATATACATTTATTCCAGATTATCAATTTGTTGGCATAGAATGGCTCACAGTAATCTCTTGTGATCCTTTGTTTTTCTGTAGAATCAGTTGTAAGGTCTCCCATCTCATTTCTGGTTTTCAGTATTTGCTATTTTTTTCTTAGTTTACCTAAAAGTTCACAAACTTCTTCATCTTACTAGTTTTGTTATCTTTTCTCTGTTGATTACATCTCTGGAGATTTTTGTTGTTTATTTCTACTTTGATTTTTTTATTTTCTTTCAAGTGTTGGCTTAGCTTGTTCTTTTAGTATTTCCTTAATGTATGAAAGTTCTTTGCACATTTTTTCTTAATGTAGGCATTTATCAACATAAGGTTCCTTCTTAGAACTTCTTTTGCTGTATCTGAAAACCTGGGTCATTGTGTTGCTTGCATTTGTCATAAGTCATTTTCTTCATTTCCCTTTTGATTTATCCTTTAATCCTTTTGTTATTCAGGAATGTGATGTTTAATTTTCACATAGTTCAAATTTCCCAGTTTTCTTCCTGTTATTGATGTCTAATTTTATACCAATTAGTCAGATGACAGGTGAACAATTTAAAACTACTTTTTAAAATGATAAGTCTTGTTTTATGGCCTAAGGTGTAACATAGCCTAGAGAACATTTTAAGTGCAGTTGCAAAGAGTGTCCATTCTGCTCCTGTTGGATGGAATGTTCTTTGTACAACTGTTAGGTCCATTTGGTCTGAAAGTGAACAGTGATTTATCCATTGTTGTAAATGAATAATTGTACTATGATTGTATCACTTCCTATTTCTTTCTATAGTCCTATTAATACCAGCTTTATATATATATATACACACACACACACACACACACACATATACATAAATATACATAGTGGTGCCTCACTTCAGGACTTTGATTCTTTTCAGAATTCTAGGTACAAACTGAGTTGGGTGAGAACAAAATCATATTGAATAGTTAGGCTGAACGTTGACCTTATGGGGCAATTTCGTTCTCTTAAGTTCTCTTACATAAAAAATAGCCTTTGTCTTTTATGGCACTTTATGAATTAGCAACTATGTTGTTTGAATTAACATCTGTGTTGTTTGATATAAGTGTAACAATTCTATCTTATTTATCCATTCAACTAAAATATATTTTCCACCTCTTCATGTTTACCTTTGGTGTATCTTTAGGATAATGTAAATCTTTACAGACAGAATTTATCACAGGGCCTTGTTTTTGCAACTCATTCAACCATGATTAAAGATAATCTATATTCAAAGTAATTTTTTTTTTATTTTTAAGACAAAAGAACCCAGAATACAACAGAAACAATACAGAAAATACCAAGTTATAGAGAAGATAGTAGAGAATTGGCACTGGATGCTGTGTAACATAACGTTATCTTTGTATTTATTATAACAAAATCAGTAAAGGAAATACCAAATTACAGAGGAGACAGTAGGGAACTTTCACTGGATGCTGTATTACATAGTGTTGTCTTTGCATTTGTTAACACAAAAACAATAAAGGAAATACCAGATTACAGAGAAAGTAGTAGGGAGTTACCACTGGATGCTGTATTACATAATGTTATCTTTGTTACTCAGTTATATAGATGATGGCTAGTTCAATTAATCAATTTTCTCCACTTCACCTCCATTGTTCTACCACCCTATTAGTGGTCTTTCCACTGGTAATAACTGCACTTTTGGTTTATTTACTCCCTCATGTGCTTACTCTGGGCAGAGACTTGGCTGCTTCTAAGTATGCTGTATATTACATGGGTGTACACAAATTGCTATGGCAGGAAGTAGAGAAGCATCCTTTGGCAAGGCCTCACAGCCACCAAGTGTCCAGTTGGGTAGACAGTGTTACACAGCAAACCACCAAACTCTGTCAGCATGTCCATGTCTATAGGCTCAGGCAAGTCTTCAAGGCCTTCCTAGGGGCTGGGCAAAGCGCCTGGCACGCCCCAGGGGCCAGGCAGAGCTCCAGGGGCAGGGCAGAGGCCTGGCATGCCCTGAGGACCAAGTAGGCCTCCAGGGATGGGGCAAAACACCTGGCACACCACTGGGGCAGACAGAGTGCCTGGCATGCCCTGGGGGCTGGGCGGAGTACCTGGGCATACCAGGGGCCCAGTGGAGCTCCAGGCATGGGGTGGAGTGCCTGGTACACCCCAGGGGCTGGGTAAAGCACCTGGCACTCCCTGAGGGTAAGGTGGAGCTCCTGGCATGCCCTGGGGCTGAGCGGAGCTCCTGGCATGCCCCGAGGGTGGGGTGAAGCACCTGACACACCCCGGGGGCTGGACAGAGTGCAGGGCATGACCCAGGGACCAGGCAGATTTCCAGAGGTGGGGTGGACTGCCTGGTACACCCTGGGGGCTGTTCGGAGTGCCAGACATGCCCCAGGGGGCACTCCCTGGCCAATCAAGTCCACGGGGTCACCCCCCTGGACTCCCGGACTCTGTCCCAATGCCAATCTGTGGGAGGCCCAGTCTAGGTCCTCAGGGCTCTCATGCAATCTGAAAGGAGCCACTCCTCCCTCAGCCCTCCAAGCTCCCCACCAAAGTGCCTGGTATCCCCTCATAAGCCATTAGTGTATTTGGAGACTATCCCCTCCCAGCTAGAGAGGTGGGTCTACACCCTAGTTCCATGTCTTTACCTCATCCCACCACTCAATCTTGTTGGGCATTGGGTGCACTTATGATGCTGGGCACAAGTGGCTTGAGGTCTCCACCTGTGCTCACCGCGGTAGTCCATGGTGTGTACTAAGTTTAGTTATTAGTTCTTGGAAGGAATTGGAGGATTTTCTTGAGCGTGCTGTGTAGAGTATGTTGTTGTCTCTCAGGCTCCAGGACTGCTGCTTTTCATGTAGTTTGATGCTACGTGTTTGTACATTTTTCATATATGTAAGCAGTGTGGAGTCTCTCTTAGTGCTCATATTAGTAGTTTACGGTGAGTCCTGAAGCCCATTGACTCAGCCCATTGTTGTCAGGATCACATGGTGCCTGCTCGGGCCACCAGGACTCACGGTGCTCAGAGAGGGAGTTCAGGGTGGGAGCTGAAGCCCGGTAACTCAGCTCATGCTTCCTGCTTGGTGCTGGAGTGAGAAGGGTGTGGGGCCGCGTAGCCCGCCTCCATCAGCAGCTCACTCTTTCTGTTGTGTTCCAGCTTCCTTTTGTAGTTTGACTGGATCCTTGGGAGTTATTGTGGTCCTGGGGTGGCTTCCACTGCTTTCTGCTACTCTTTGCTAGTATTTGCTCACACAGTGTAGAGGTCTGAGGCCATATCCTCGGGGCAGGCACAGAGCTGCGTGTGGTGGGCTGCTCACTGGTTGCCTTGACTCCAACCTGCCTCAGGGCACTGATTAGAAAGATTTCAGCAGAGTGGGGATTCTGCTTCAGTGGCCTTTGTGGCCTGCCATCCTCACACTGGATTTGACCACTCCTTCTGACTGCTGCTGCTTCCTTTTCGGGCTGTGCTTTCTTCTCTCTGATTTTGAACATGCTCTCAGGAGTATGCTGACCCCCGGCCAATTGGGTGTGCTTCCATGAGCAGGGGCCTTTGAGGCTGAAGCTGTGAGTTCTGGAATGAGGGAGCAGGCTGAGGGTGTGTATGGAGTGGTGGCTTCTTCCTTTTCCACCTCCTCCTCTTCTAACTGTGCCATGGCGACCCTCCAAGCCTTTTCTCCAGGGGAGGTC
The DNA here is from genome assembly GCA_004027595.1 of Dinomys branickii. Classification (NCBI taxonomy): domain Eukaryota; kingdom Metazoa; phylum Chordata; class Mammalia; order Rodentia; family Dinomyidae; genus Dinomys; species Dinomys branickii. Next base: position 69,305 of record PVLD010006327.1, read on the forward strand.
TTGTTTGCTCTTTCTGAGAGTTTCAATTTCCACTTCAGATCTTTCCTGGCTCCATGGTACCAGGGCACCCACTTCTCTCCTTCTTGTCTTTCTCATTGTTGCTGTATTTCAGTATCTGGTTGTTGATCCTCCAGGGGGATCTTTCTCTGCTGCTTACCTGGTCACCAACTTACCAGAAGCCCCTCAAAGTAATTATAGATATGTAAGGATTTAGTATCACCACTTTTTACATTGTATTTTTCTTTGTAGATTCATTGTCTCTATCTTACTTGCTCTTCCTCTGTGATTGAATGATTTTTTTAGTGATTTTTTTGTTTTCAGCTGCAGTAGCACGTGATGATTCTTTTTTCCTTATCTTTTTATGTACTAAGGGTTTTTCTCTGTGGTTACAGCTAGACTTACGTGCAATATTTTACACCACACACTAAAATCTGTACATTGAGCATCCCTCCCTTTTTATGTGATTGATTGCATAATTTACATATTTTATAGCCTCTCCTCATTAATAAATTATTGCAGTTTTAGTAATTTTTAATTTTTCTGGCCTTTAGTTTATTGTAATGGAATTTAAAAATGATTTACAAACTACCACTACAGTATTAGATTATTCTGAATTTGACTACATTCTTAGTTTTACAGTGAGTTTTATAAGGCCATGTCTTCCATGTTGTTAGTTAATACTATTTTTTTCTCAACATAAAAGAGCTTTTTTAGCATTACTAGTAAGGCAGGTTTAGTGGTGATGAACTCCCTCAGCTGTTTTTTGGGAAAGTCTTTATTTTTCTCTTAATTCTAAAAGAGAGCTTTGCCAAGCATAGTACACTTATTGGGTGGGCATGTTTCTCCTTTCTTTTTCTTTCTTTCTTTCTTTCATTCTTTCTTTCTTTCTTTCTTTCTTTTTTTTTTTTTTTCCGGGACCGGGGATCGAACTCAGGGCCCTAGTGCTCAGCGGCAAGCACTTACCCCACTGAGCTGTACCTCCAGCCCTCTTTCTTTCTTTCTTTCTTTCTTTCTTTCTTTCTTTCTTTCTTTCTTTCTTTCTTTCTTTCTTTCTTTTCTTTCTTCCTTTACTGTTTTGATTATAGCACCCTACTGTCTTCTCAATAACAAACTTTGAGAAATTACTTTTACTTTTCTGCTCTCACAATTTTCTTCATCTTTGACTTTGAAGAATTTCATGGTAGTATGCCTCACTGAAGATCTCTTTATGTTTAATCCCTTTTGGGTTCTTTGGGACCTGGTTTCTCATCTCCTCTTTGGACTTGGGATTTTTTTTTATTATTATTTGTCTGCATCAACTTTCCTTTCTCTTTGCTGCTTCTGAGACACCTATGCTGTGTAAGTAGATTTGTTTGCTGGTGTCTCCTAAGTATTGGAGGATTTCTTCAGTTTTTTTATACTCTGAATTCCTTTCATTCCTCCCACTTCAGATGAACTGCCTTCAAGCATTCTGATTCTTTCCTTTGTTTCAATGTTGGCTATTAAAGTATCATTTGTAATTTTTCAGTTCACTCCTTATCTTTTTTTTATAGAATTATATTTTATTCTTTTTCATGTTTTGTTATATCTTGACAGATCTTCTCCTTTTTGTTCCTTATTGTTTCCCTAAATTATTTTAGCTGCCTATGCCCTCCTTTAAATTACCAAACTTATTTTTTTTTCTGAAAGATAATTTATTAAAAGTAATTGCAACAACTTTGTAAGATCCAGCGTTGTCTTAGAACTGAGACATTTTGAAAGATCTTTGATGACTTTATTTTATTAGTACACGTTTGTGGCACTTAATATTTCCATTGATTGTAGGACTTGATATATTTCCACCCTACATCTTAATTCTTCTTTCTTTTAAATCCGCTACTCCTGCTCTTCCTCCCTCCAACTCTTGGTCCAGTTCCTGTTTGCAAGAGCTTTATTTTAATCTTCATTTTCCCCAGAACTTTTGAAGACAGTTGTTTTGGATTATTTTCAGGACATGATAGATTGCCATGACTTTAAGCCTTATTACTAGAGTTTTATTTTGTTGGGATCATGTTTCACTGCTTATTCTTGTTCCTTACGAAGTAACTTCAGTGTTTGTGAATTTGAAAATAGAAGCACTTTACTCCACCTTTAGAGACTGGCCTTGTCAAGAAAAGATAGTGTGGGCCACTTAATAGAGGTCACAGACAGGCTTACTGGCTGGAGTCCTGGAAGGATTAACTTGTTGCTTGGATCCACTAAGACTAGAGTTTGAGTCTGCATAAGGGGCCTAACGCCAAAGCCCAAGGGCTATGCTGGTGGTGACATTCCTGGAAGCATGTCTGCAGTCTATGGCTGGTAGGACAAACTGCAGACTCATCCATAGAGGCTAAGCTGGCACTGGAAATTATCTTAAGCATGACTTCATGAGGCCAGACTTCAGCAAAGCTGGCATGCAGGATTACTTAGTGCTGGAGTTCAGTAATCAGAACTGTTGCTGAGGTCTGTGTCCACATAATGTTCTCACTTTATGCTGTGGTCTTTTTCCCCCACAATGCACTGTGCAGGCTTTGAGGAGGGGCAATGTAGGTAATGTGTCAACATTGTTTCTGTCATCTTTAAGGTCTCTTTTCTAAATTCTGTGCTCTACGAAGTGCCATAGCCGCTCATTAGGATTCCTTTGTTCTTGTGAAGGCATTTTTATGCATAGTTATACAAACCAAGGTCTCTTTCTAAGCATATGAGGACTGGAGTCTCTTGCAATCTTATTGCCATCATATATTTCAATATGAGCTATTCCATGGGCATTACTGAGTATTATTAATATTCTCCCATTGAGAATTGGGATTTCACAGAAAAAAAAGAAAAACCTGATAAGAGACAAATCTGGATGACCCTGGAAAGCTTCTTTCTTTCACTCATTGGTAACTTTAAAAGATTAAGCTCCATTAGATGCCAAGTTGTTCCTTTCTTAGAGGAAAACTTAGAGATCTGACTCCCCTTAGTAATATACTAATAAATCACCTTTCAAAAACAAAAATCTCCGATTGGTGTTGCTTTCCAATTTCTGCAGTATTAAATGTCCTTATCATGGCCAATCTCAAGTTGACATTGTAGGTCACTGAATGCATAGCTAGAAAGGCCTGGGTATGGTCAGCATCCAGGATTTAGAATAAGCTTGATCTGGTATACTATTGAAATAGAATGTTTCGTGTCCCCTTCTCTTAAAATATACTTAGAGCATATGCACTGTCCTCTCCCCTAAAATTGGGCTGCTGAGACTGTCAGAAAGTTATGTCAGATCTACATCTCCAGAAATGAAAGTTCACAAGCTTGCATTCACTCTCTGACTTCTAACTCTTCTCCCAATAAATGTCATGTTATATTTGCTCTTCTGGTGCTTAGGTCATACCGGCACAATCCTTTTGCATGACAGAGTAATGCCCAACTCAATGAAAATTGGAATTTCACACATCAAAGTCATATATTTTGAGGTGGCAGATAAAGCTCTTCAATCATAATAAGTAGATGAATGCCTACTTTATTTCCCCAAGCATAAGACTTTATAAGCTAGAAGCTTACAAAACCCTTCTAGAAAGAAAAAAAAAGTGCCTCGCATTTCCAGCTATAAATCACCTCGGTGTCTTTTCCCCATTTTGGAAAGGACCTCTACCATAGTCTCAAAAGACACTCCCAGATCTCATGTTCCAAGATACTGACCCATATTCAAAACATTTCCCAGGTTTGTTAAAGTCCCTCCCCAAAAGCCTTTCATTTTACACATAGAAGGAAGCATGCTTAAGAACCCTAAAAGCTACAGCACTGAGTGAAGTCTTTGTGTTGCTCTTATCACTGATTAAGTGCATTTGGAAAGAATAGCCTCTCAAGAAAAATTATTAGCTTTTCGTTCAAACTTCAAATGCAGAGTAGTAAAACTCTGTCAGATGAAGAATTTTATTGTTCATAAATCCATGCTGTATTCGATATTCATTAAATGGGGCTCTCAGTGTTAGGAAGTGTGCTCCACTTTGGCGCACACAACTTCTAATTTATTTAATATTTTCTTTAGCTGCAAGTGCTTGTTTTTGCCTATGGGCTTATTTCAGAAGGACTTAGGGGAATGTTTTTCCCTAATTTAAACTTACAAGTTGAATTATTAAAATACAAGGCTACCAAAACTTTCATATTTTGTTCATTTTTATAAGACAATATAGCAGTAAATATAAAACAACTATTTTATCAAATGTATTCAGTAGAAGAATCAACTGGTTAAAATGACACCTGCCAGAGTGCTGCTGGGGATCTCACATTCTATAAATCTAAATTCAAGAAGATTTAATAGACATAGAAAGGATTTTCTATGAAGGTGTATCCACCTCCTGGGTTGTAGCATAATAGGGTAAAACAGTATCTTCAGTTCAACAGCAAGGGAAAAGAATATGGGAAGTCCCCAATTTATAAACCTTTGAGTTGTGAATTTTCATAGATGGGAATGGATCTCGCATTTGATGTTTTTATGATTAACATGGTATATATTTATCAAAGGTGTATAATAATACATTGTCAGACTTATGAATGAATCTGACTTACAAGTGTTCTCCAGAAACAGAGCTGGTTCTTAAACTGCAGGCCTACTGCATTTAAGAATAGGTTGTATACCTCATAAGTACTTGAAATTATCTATGGATGCTTCCATGTTTTGGATACAGTTTAAATGTGTCCCTTGAGGGTTCCTGCGCTGCTAGCCTGGTATTTAGTGTGGTGTTCTTGGAGGAGGTGCCTTTAAGAGGTGGGGCCTAATGGGAGGTTTTTAGGCAAATTGCAAGTACACACAGGGATCTTGGCCTTTCTGCTTCCTGTGTGGCAATGTGCTCTCTTTTTCCCACAGGTCCTTCTGCTAACCCCGCGAGCTCATTACCAGAGCCACGTTGATGATAGTGTCATCCCCTTCAATCTCTTAAACTGGGAGTGAAAAACAGTCTCAGTGAAAATTTATGCTGCCTTAAGTATTTTATTATAGTAAAGTGTATGAATATAGACATGATATCTCATTCCATGCTCACTATACTCCGTACAAACTGATATCCACATTTCCCAGATAACATTAGAGCTAAAAGAAAAGTCTGAAGTCAAAGTCTATGTTCTTAAACCCTCTACACACCCATTTCAGCTAGCATCCTAAAGTTAAGAAAGTCAACTAATACTGGTATATCAAATGCTGTTTTCTAAGGCATGATCTGGACTGTATTGTTTTTTAAATCATTATTTGTGACTGTAATTAAGTTTTAAGTTTCTCCAACACTCAGTACCACATGGGAAAAGTACTTGAATACAGCGATGGTTTGAGAGTGTCCCCTAAGACATCGCATGTTGAAATGTATTCCCCACTATGAGCTGTTAACAGGGCAGAAGCTTAACCTCAGTATGGTATTTAGAGATGGAGCCTCTAAAACAGGATTAGGATTACATAAAGCCCTTAAAAGAGTCCCTACAACCAATTCTCATGTCATCCATGAGCAGAGAGTGAGAGACCAGAGGAGACTCACACATAGGCACACCCCTGTCTGCCATGTGATACCCTGTGCCATCTAGCAAGAAGGCCATCAAAGAGGCAGCCTCTCCCTCCTGTGACTTCAGAACCCTGAGGCAAAAGAAACCTCTTTGATTTGTAATGGGCTCAGTCCGTGATAACACAACAGCAGCAGAAGGCAAAGATATATGATTAAAAGGCCTTAGTTAGTTTCATAAGAAATACAAAGAAAATAAAAACAAGAACACAACAGATGAGCTGGAGGCATACTGCAGTGCAAGCAAGGGGTCCTAATGAATTCGTGCCCTTAGGTTATTAATTTGTAAATAGAGCATGTTGCTTCGTGTTCTGTCTGAACACTAGGCCAGAACAATGCTGAGTGTAATAATAATTTCTGGGTAGTTAAATGATTATACCTTGGTCCTTTATTTTCAGTGAGCACAGTGATGTTTACTGGATACATTCCCATACATTTTTTATACATTTTTATACATTTTTATAGCACCACTATCCTGTAAGATAACTGCTATTGTTGTAGGATTTCAGATAAGAAAACCCATTTACATGGTCACACACCACACAAATGACCCGCCAGAGCTGTAATTGTGGTTCTGTGATTCCAAATTTTATTTTTGTTCTATTTCACTACTAATATTTCCAAATCCAAGACAGTTAAACACTTGCAACCTTGGAATGATTATTTTTACGTTAATTTAATACTTTCTCATTACCTTCGTTCATATTTAATTAATTCATTAATTTATGTATTTTTTGACTACAAAAAATAGTGAAGCAAGCTCAGACATGTTAAAATTCATTAGGCTTTTTCTCTCTTACTCCACAGCAATAAATTAGAATTTTTTTTTTCTATCTGGAGGGAGGTCATAAAAAGCAGGAACAGAACTTTCCAGATTAGAACAGAATGAGCCTAGGGTTGAATCCTATTATAGCCCAACACCTTGGAATAGAATGTTTTCTACAGTCAAGCTGTTCTGTCTTTCAGTGGCTGACTGAACTACTTGGAAGTCACCAAGAAAAAAAATCAGTTCCTATTCTTAATAAACTAGGAGGAAAAGTACAGCTGCTGGACTTTAGGCAAACTGCCCAAAGATAAGCTATAATCGTTATTTGCTGGGTGGTCACAATATATTCTATTTTTATTTCATGTATTCATGGTCCTAATTTTGAGTATTTATTCCACAATATTCACCATGCCAGAGAACTGGATGAATTAACTAAATCCTCATTTTATAAAACTAAGGAGTAGATGTGTTATTATCCCCATTCTACAGAGAGGAAAGCTGGACAAGGTGGCATAACCTTGTATAACCACTAAGAAACTCAATTTATTCTCTCAAGCTCAATTTGCACATTAGGAACATATAATTCATAACAGTCCTTGTACTACATGGAGTATTATCCCATCTGCAAGGATATGTATTATACTCCCACTGTCTTGGTTACTTTGCTCTCATTGCTGAGACAAAATATCTGACACCCAGAACTAAGGAAGGAAAGGTTTATTTAGCTGACGGTTTGTGGAGGTTTCCGTCTATACTTGGCTGGCTCCAGGGCAGAGTGGCACACGGCAGAGGGCAACAGTTCATGGCAGCAGATAACAGTGAAACCAAGAAGAGTGAATAGGGAGGAACAGTAGTAAGTAGCCTCTTTCCCTCCCTTACATTTTATGCAAGCTGTCCACCCCGGGTAGGGCATAGTGCTCACACCCATAATTCCAGCATCGGACCGTGAATCAATCGTAAACTCTAGAAGCCCACCCCATGACTGCATGAGGCTTTGGGGAGACACCCAGACACAAACCATAACACCCACTAACAACAAGTTCAGAATCTAACTTTAAAGAGAAACTTCTACATGTAAAATACAGAAAAAGGGAAATTCTAACATGAGGTAAAAATAAAAGTAAAATATGATCTGAAGTGAAACTGTGCAGAAAAGACAAGAGGCACTGATTATTTCATCTCCTCCAGGAAACAGAAGGGCTCTGAGTGCTGCCGGGGAGGATTGTTGATCTTTGTTCGATGTTCAATTTAAAGTTGTCTCCCAAGTACTCGATGAATGGAATTGGGATGAGGAGCTCAAAATAACTTTGCAACCCCATCTAGGGTCTTCGAACCCTAGAAAGAGACAGGAGGGAACCTGTGAGTGATTATCCATGGTTCTTTATGAAGATCTCTTGTGCAGCTCAATAGCTGAGCTAAATAAACTAAAAGGTGACTGTAATAAAACAAAGTGAAATGTATTTCTGATAAAGTCTATGATTGTTGGTTAAAGATCAGGAAGAGAGGGGCTTGAGCTAGATTTGATCTCGACTGAACAGTGTACACTTTGGATCTGTCATGCAGCTAAGGGGGAGACCATTTCAGGGGTGGGAAAGCCTGACTTTCCATTTGTACTTCTTTCCTTGGGACATGATTTGTTCCCACTTGACTCTGTCATTCTAGTGCTGCCACACTGCACTCGTGTTAATTAACAAGAACACAGAACAATTCCGTGCCTGCCTCCTGATGAAAGTCCAGAAAACAAGCTGAGATCCAAGCCAGTAAGAGACATAAATTGCCAACTCCTAAACTGGTGTTGCCAGTATGTGGCTAAGGTTGACGAAAAGTCATTATTCTCCTATTACTGAGCGTCTGGGATCAATTGATTCAATATTTCACAGGCAGCTAGACAACAGATAGAAGGGAACCTGCAATTAATTAAGCATCTATTCTTTTCAAAGATCACTTCTGAAGCCCGGTATCTGAGCTAAATAAGCTGAGAGGAAAATGTAATATGCAAAAGAAAATGTGCTATGATAAAGCGTATGATCGCTAGTTAATTGGAAACTTGATCTGCACCAGAAAATTGAAGCAGAAGGCAAAACCTACTCAGAAACATCAGCCCCGCTGGGGATATAGCTCAGTGGAATAAGCGCTTGCCTGGCAAGCGCAGGGTCCTGAGTTCGATCCCCAGTACCGCAAAAAAAAAGAAACATCAGCCCCCAGTTTTTCCAATTGTGAACTGGGTGTTCAAGGCTAGAGTTTCTAGCTTGGTGCCGGCATTAATTCACTCTGGAAATTTTGAAACTATCACACAGTGTCAGTTTAGTTATCTGCAATGTGAATACTTCGAGTTTTCTTTTTTCTTTTTTCTTTTTTTTTGCAGTACTGGGGATCGAACTCAGGACCCTGCGCTTGCTAGGCAGGCGCTTATTCCACTGAGCTATATCCCCAGCCCCTACTTCGAGTTTTGTTCCACACTTTCATAGCTTGTTATGACAGCAGAAACCACGTATATGGACTAGGAGAGCTGTCAAGGGTCACACTAAGGCAATGGAGTACAGACCCACTTGGGAATTTCAGGGTACAGACTGGAAACACGCTTTGTACCTGACGATTATTCTTTCCATTTTTCTCCTATCATTTGATTAGGGATGGGTCTCTCATCATAATTTGACTACATCTGGACAAGCAAAATTAAATGGAATCACAGAGATCTGTGTTTCTCAAAGAGAGTCAAAAGGTTCCTGACTCATTCCCATTGCCCGTCTGGGAGAGGGCATTGAAAATTTGAATCCATATTGGAAAGTGACATCAGCAAGTGCTGTGTCACATGGACACACAGTAGAGGTAGAGAAAAGTATATTTGCTCTGCCCTCCTTCTACTAATGAAATCTTGTTATGTCAATGCCTACATATTTCAGAGTTGAGACTACTCACTGTCTTCCATGAATTAAACTGTCTTTACTTTCCACTTAAGTTCTCAATACCCTCCATGTCTTGTTTTGTAAACCATCCATATCTGCTGTCCTCCACCTGCACCTGGAACTCTCCTGATTGGCAAAGGCTCTAGTTCTTCTTTCATTAATAACTGTATTAGTTAGTTTCCCACTACCATAACAAAATAGCTGAGATAATTAACTTTTTAAGAGAAAAAGTTTATTTTGGTACTGGAGGTTCAATCCATGGCTGGGGGAATCTATTGTTTGGGCCTCACATGGTGATAGATTATGTGGCAGAGCAAACTGCTCACCTGAAAATCAAAAACAAAGAGAGAACAGGAAGAGGCTAGGGCCCCACAGTATTCAGAGGCACAACCCCCAGACATCTGTGGACCTCCCATCAGGCCCCACTTACCAAAGTTTCACCAAAGACTCGATAAGTATGAATCTGGAGACCAAAACTGTAGTGCATGAACTTTTGGGGCACATTTCTCCAAAACAACACAGCAACTAAAATGTATTGAGTGCTTATTGTGGGCCAGGCACTTTCCTAACTGCTTTGCATGTGTACTTACTTCTCAGATGTATTAAAAGAACTATAAGAGTTCTCCTCCATTTTACCTATGAAGAAACTGAGATATATACAACTCGTACATAAAAATGCCAGTAATAAGAGTAATCTAGAATCCCCTCCTGGCCATGCTCCATTGCCCAATTCTATCACTTGCCACTTTGTCTGATGAAACCTTTCTGAATGGCCTGAGTCCCAAGAATCCTTTCCTTCTGGCAAGCACCACAATAATTCACCTATTCTACTTCCATGACGTGTGATTTAACCTTGCAATATGCAGATCTGTTAAAAAACACTTAAAGTAGTGAGTCACACTCTGCACTGGGGAGTCAGTCAGCAAGGATACAATGACTTCCACTGGGTAACTTCCAGTCAAGTGCAGGGGACAGACATGCTAAAATGATACAACAACATGGTATAATACATAGAATACTTTACACACACACACACACACACACACACACACACACACACCAGCTGAAACCTAAGAAGAGACAGCTGGAAGCTTGTATAATCAAAGCTTGAGTATTGGCAGCAAGAAAATACAGAGGACTTCTTGATTTCTGGCATGGACAGTAGGGTCAGAGAAGGCATCACTCTCAGAAGTATAATATTCAATGAGGTAAGATAGCACTAGATTCTAGGTCTATTTTGAGACAAATGTCTCTACAGGGGTGTGACACTCCATTTGTTTTGTAGATATGCAGAGCTCCTCTGAGAGGTCTGAGAAAATTGTAAAGATTTGGTTATCATCGGTTTAGTTATTTAGGATACACAAATGGATTTTTTCACCTAGTCACCAGCAATAGGTAAAATGTAGTAATTGTTGACTTTTGTTTGACCTAGGTCTCCTTTTGATAAAGTTATTAACTTCATGACCTAATTCCTCTGTGAGAAGTTTCTTGGTGCCTCCCCTAAAGCAAGCTTACCTGCTCCTCGGTCAGACTTAGACACCACAAAGTGAAGGCAGCGAAGGAGAGCAGACACATCGCTTACGGGTCAAGCCAAATAAAGGAAGGCCTCAAGGAACAGAAAAGTAGGCGACAGTGTGGAAGGAGGAAAGTGGAAGAGCTGAGTCATGGAAATCAGTGCAGAGACAAATTAAGAAGGAAGTGGTCAATGAATGGGCAAGATTGATGAGTGTTCAAGGCTGGCAAAATATACATGTACGAATGAATTCATATGGATACAAAGACGTAACCTTAGGGAGAAAGAGTGTTACAGTGGATATAGCCATGGGAATGCAGTAATCAATAAAAATAGATGGTAGGAACAATACATGACACTAACACAATAATAAAACAATGAAGACAGAAAGAATAGAGGTTTATAGGCTGATTCTGAAATAATACGGAAACTGAAAAGCACAAGAACAACAGGACCATAGTTTTGGAAGGCTGTATCAGAGAGTGTTATAAACTAATGCTAATATTAAGCATGTGACATTGGAATGTGGGTAGAAATAGAGACCAAACTGAGAATCCAGAAACAGAGTCTCACGCATGTGGTCACTTGATTAAATGCAAAGGCAACAGATATTACTGTAAGTTAGAAAACCCATAGTCTCTTCAAAAATTAAACCAGGTCAAAAATACATCTGAATTCCTGTTTCACACTAAATGCAAAATGTAATTCTAGGAAGGATGCAGACATAAATCAGAAGAAGTAAATAATAAAGCTTTTGAAGTTATCTTAAGACACTAGCTTCATGACTTGAGGGAAAAAGGATTTCTTCTAGAGGACTATTTCAAATTTAAGAACTTTCCTAATCTAGGGGAGGGGTAGGAGCTCAGTGGTAGAGAGCTTGCCTAGTAGGCTTAAGGCTGTTTTCAATCCCCAGCACATAAATGAAAGAATCTAAAAAAAAAAAACAAAGAATAAATATCCCTTATCAAAAAATGAATACAAAAATAAATGCATCAGAGAAAGTGAAATTTGAGCTAGAGTGGGAGAATGCATTTGATACATTTATCGGACAAGACTCACAAGCAAAATACATTAAAACTCAAAAGAAAATAAAAAGTGACCATCAGGTACTTTATCAAGGATACTATATACCTTATATATTATATATCTTAGCTTGTTTTTTTCTCATTCCACTCCCCTCTTTTCAACCCCTCTTCTCCTCCTTACTTACAAAGCTTTGTTTCCATTTCATCTTTTTTTCTCATTTCTTCTCCCTCTCCTCCAATTCCACTTTCTTTTTGAACAATTACTTTCTATTTCACAAAATCTGTTATATATTTTGGTTATTTACACTTTCAGTTTCTCACACAAGAGAGATAATGCAATTATTTTCATGTGGGTGTCTAATTTATTTCATTTAAGAGTATGGTATGGTCTCAAGTTTAATTCATTTAGTTAAAAATGTCTCAAGTTTATCCTTCTTTGTGGCTGAATAGTACTCCTTTGTATTTAAAAAAAAAGCACGTCTTTTTTTTAATCCATTGGTCAACCGATGGGTATTTGGATTGTTTTCAAAAATTAACTGTTACAAACTCTGCTGCTACAAACACAAGTGAGCATGTATCCCTGTGGTATGATGCTTTTAATTCTTCTGGGAAGTGTCTTGGTTACTTTTCTCTCATTGCTGAAACAAAATACCCAATGCCCAAAATGAAGGAAGGAAGGGTTTATTTAGTTTACAGTTTGTGGAGGTTTCAGTCCATACTTGGCTGTCTCAGAGGCAGAGTGGCACATGGCAGAGGGCAAATGTTCATGGCGGCAGAAAACAGCAAAAACAAGAGCAAAATTGGGGAAGTGGCAGAGATAGCAAGCCACTTTCCCTCCCTTGCATTGTAAGCAGATTGCATCCACCCAGGGGGATGTAGCACTCACATAATCTCCATGCCCTCCTCTTGCACAGGCTCAGGATGAATACAAAGCTCCCTGCTGAATCACATAGTTAACTTTCTAAACTTCTCACATTGACACGATGAACAGCACCCCAGAAGGGTAAGGGTGTGTCCTTTTCACCCCAGGATGTAGAACTGCTGAGTTACTGAGCCAAACCTCTAGACTCCCCAAATTGACATAAAGATACCAAGAAGGATCAAATGGAACCTCTAGTCCTAGTTTGGTGAGGAATCTCCACATGGATTTCCACAGTGGTTGCACCAGTCTGCATTCCCACCAATAGTGGAGAAGGGTTCTTTTGTCCTTACAGTCCCTCTAGCATTTGTTATTAGTTGATTTCATGATGACAGCCATTATTTCCAGGGAGAGATGGGATCTCAGCAATGTTTTAATTTGCATCTCTCAAATGATCAGTGGTGCTGAGCATTTTTTCATGAATATATTTACCGTTTGTCCTTCTTCTGAGAAGCATCTACTCATTTCAGATGCCCATTTTTGGACAGGGTCTTTAAATTTAGGGAGTCTGGTTTTTTCAGTTCTTTATATGCTCTAGATATTAGGCCTTGGTCTGGAGATGTGGCGAATAACTGGCTAAGATTTTTTTCCCTCTCCATGCATTGTTTTTTTCACTCTGTTGGTGATTTCTTACGTTGTACAAAAGTTTTTTTAATAAGACGAGATCCCAATTGTTGATTCTTTGTAGTATTTCCCATGCAGCGCAGGTTTTGTTCATGATATCTTTGCCTACATTTATGTCTCCAAGATTTCTCCTATCCTCTCTTTCAGTACATTTAGTGTTTCTGTTTTAGTATTTAGATCTTGTGCCTCTGGACAAAGGGGGTGGGGGATGCCCTTGTCATGTTGCAGGCCAAGGGGGCTTGTCTGCTTGTGCTGCAGGGCAGGACACTGCGTCTCTGCTTCTTCTTTTGTAGCTAGGGCTAAAACTGCTTTTTGGCATTCACTAGATCAGCGTCTGGGCCCCAACTCCTACTTCTTAGCCACAGCAGAGCAGCAATTCCCTCCAGTCTGCTGTCCCACTGCCAGCTGTCTACTGTGAGTGGACAGCCCTTCCCTCCTCCCTTTCCCACATGCTGACACTCAAGCACCCCCAGGGCTATCCTGCTACTGGGATTCCAGCCTAGAGCAGAGATAAAATGGGGTCCCACCCTCCAGCTGCTACTCTGTGCAACTGAGTGCAGGGCACTGACACTCTATTCACTCACCAGCTGATGACTGAGGGGTGGGCTGCCTGGGAAAGCGTTTGGCGTTCCCACTGCTGCCTCTGACTGCACAAGACTCTCTTGGTTCGGACCACGTGTCAGGTGCTTGGTGAGGAGCAGTTGCTTTCCCTGAGTTCCTCCCCTCCAGGTCCACCACACAGCTGCTACAGCGGCATCAAGAGCTCTCCAATCTGCCCTGGTGAGCTATTTCTCCTGCAGCAGTGAATCCTATTTTCTTCTTCCCCTCTGACAGTTCCCCTGTGGATCTCATGTGGGTTAGAGTCCCTTTGATTTCTCTCCAGGCTGTTGTTTCCAAATTCTCAGCACTTTGTTCTGGAGAAGCTGAGTAGCTGACACTCAGCACTCTTCCATTTTTGACTCCAGGAAACTTTCTTTTAGAAATTGCATATTGAAAAGACAATGAAATACCATCACATTTCCACCAGGAGACTAAAATTAAAACGACAAAAATAACAAGTGTTGACAGGGACATGGCGCAGTTGGGACGCCCATAGACTCCTGATTGTATGATGTATTTGGAGAATACTTTGGCAACACACTTTTAAGCTGAAAAGTACATATATATTGAAATTTACCTATTCAAATTTATTTATTCAAATGACATTATTTATCCAAATTTATATTAATTCTAATAGACAAAATGAAAAAAAAAAGACTTCAGGAGCCAAATACTCATCAACAATAGAAGAGAGAAATATACTGGATTGCAGTATTATTATGGTTTATATCTAGACGTTCCCCAAATACTCATGTACTCCTAGGTGGGGTGTTGGGGAAGAGTCGGCACATAGGGAGTGACATGCCTCAGCAGAGCAGTCCAGTGATGACTTTGTCACTAAATATGATGTTGGGAGTTGAAACCTGGTCTGAGAAGATGGGTCACCAGGGACGTGTCCTGGAAGCGCCAGCCCCCACCTTCCTCCCTGGACCTCATTCTGCTTCCTGCCACTGCACCATGAGCTGTTTCTCCTCTGCCATACTCCTCTTCCAGGCTGCCCTGCCTTAAATCCAACTCATTATGGACTAAAATGTCTACAAATTATGAACCAAAATAAACTTCTCCTCATTTAAATGGTGGGTGTCAGGTATTTTGTCCCAGTAACAAGGAACGTAACAAATACAGGTCAGTTCATACAACGGATCGTATCTAGAAATAAAAATGGAGTAACTCTTACTCTACCAAACACTATGAATGAATCTCACACACACACTGAGTAAAGAGAGGCAGATGTAAAAGAACACAGTGTATGTCACCATTTATATGAAGTTGAAAACAGAGAATACTTAAGTTATAGAAAAACTGAAATCATTGTGGACATCAGGAATAATGACTGAGACAGGATTTAGGGGAGGGAGGTTTGTGGGCTTCTGGCCACATTCTACAACCTGATGGAGTCATAGAGAGGGAGAGGAGAAGAGATAGAATAGAGAAGCAGAAGAGGAAGAGGAGGAGAGGGAGAAAGGAGGAGGAGGAGAAGAGGAGGAGGAAGAAAAGGAAGAGGAAGAGAAAGAGGAAAAGAAGGAAGAGGAGGGGGAGAAGGAGACAGAGAGAGAGAACAAGTTTGATGGACACGTCCAGGTAGAAAATACAGAACAAAACCCTGACAACCAGCAAACACACATATCTCAAACAAAGAGGAGACGCTACGCAGGTAGGTGGGGGAGGTGAGGACCTAAGATCTGTGTACGCCGGACTGATTTCCGCTGTCAGCTAGTGAACACCATTGATGTACTAATGCCCTCAGTCATCACAGGCAGTACTTCTGTGCACAGCCCCGTGCCCAAGCTTATACCAAACTCTGGAGATACAAAGTGGAAAATGAAAGTGAATGCTGCTTTTGAAGAGCCATGTGCTCTCTGCAAGGTGCATTAAATTATTGTGGTGAATAAATAGAGACAAAGGATACTTGAGACTTGGAAATCTGGTGAATTGATAGACTTTTCCTTTGCATTTATTGTGTATGAAGATCACCACTGAATTCACTGAGCCAGAAGTAAGTACCTAATATTCTGCAGCAGAAACAGATTTTGTCATTCCTGCTGCCTTAGAGGGCCACAGGATAGATGTTTACACAATTCTTCACATTCTGTTTGGTTTCATTCTCTGTGCCATCTTCAAAGTATAAAACATTAAGACTGCTCTCTCGAAGAAAATAAAACAACAAACACACAATACAATTCAAACTAAACATTAGCCAGTAGCTCCGTGTACTCCTTTCTCTTTCAACGGAAATCGCAATTTTCAGATGAAAGAATATGAAGCTGTGCTTTATACATACAAATATGGAGAATTACAACAAAGCCCCAGCCATCTATTTTCTTTTTGCCAGTGCCTATTCTATTTGTGCCTATTCATTTGGAAAGAAACACACATTCCTGTAGTTTTTAAGCTCAGTGATTATTGAACAGCTCCTTCCAAGTGTTTTTCCAGAGAGTAACGTGTTAGCATTTGTGTGTGTGTACCTTAGCATAGCAATAGTAATCTACCGAAGTCTGGATTAGAGGCTTAAGAAATATGCAATGAGGGTTTAATAATTGTCTTCATTATGCTTTTAGATTTGCAAACTATCATCTTATAGAAATTCCATCATTATTTAATTTACTCTCTGACATCATATCTAGGCATTTTATAGGGATTTCATATGTGTGCGCACACACGTACAAACAGACATCTATACTTGAAAGAGAGAAGAAGACGGGCCCCAAAGTAACATAGGTAACAGGCACAGATAACACTGGAGCCCATAACTTGCAGAGAGTGATCTGTTTTTCCCACTAGCCCATATAGTAAAACTCTGTCTTGGGATACCTCTTTTTGAGAAGCAGGTTCTGAAGCAATTTGGTATCCAGGATGTTTCATCAGACAGCATGCTTGCAATTACCACATTTCATAAAGCCCAGGCCTTTATATCTCAGAGCCAGGACTGGACAGAAAGAGAAGGTGAGCTGTGAGGCAGATCCAGTAACATCATTGGTCAACCCTGTAGGAAACATGGTATTAAAACAGGCTATTAGAAGTGTCTCACATTGTGCCAACATGATCAGGCATTTATATCCCAAACTTGCCAGCCATTGCTTGTGGCCCACCAGGGAAGAATGTGACCTTGGGTGATGTGACTCTGCGGATTTCTTGCTTCCCAGTTGCCTGGGCCCCAAGTACTCCTAGACAGGACATTGCCCGCTCATCATCCACGTTTTGTCGGGATCACCTAGGTCAATCCTGTATCTTTCTGTCCTTTAAAACTTTCTTAAAATATTCTCAATAGCTTTCCAAATACCATGGCATTTGCCTGTAGTAATGCGCATCCTTGAAGTACAAATTCATGTAGAAGGCCTAAGAAATGTGGAATGAAACTGTTTCAGCTCTTCCCTGAAATGATGCTATTAATAAGAAACTAGGCCACAGCAAACATCAAATCATTCACTACTAGGAAAAGAGGAGAGAAAACATAACTAAACAATGGAATAACTAATCAATAGAATGAAAGCATCCTACCACAAGTGACTACCAGAAATATATGACTACTAGGAGTAGTCATATAAGAGGGCTTCTAAAAATATTCCACTTCATAACAGTTGGTGTCCTTGAAGACTGAGATTTCTCTATGACTTCATCCCTTTCCTGCTGAACAGAACACATGCTTTTCAAGAAGCACCTGTATAATTCTGAATATCTCTCGTCTCTTTTTTTCCCCCTAATTTTCTAGGTAGCTGAATTATCCCAAGGTTTATACAATAAAGTTGCTGTGGACCTGAAACACTTATAATTTCTTGTTTTTTGGTTGTACTTAGTAGAAAACCATTGCCACTGTGCCAGAAACATAAGACACGTTGTATGGATGTTGGAAACATTTCATATTTGATATAAGAAGTAGAAAAGTTGGGAGACTAGAATTATTTTTTTTTAAGTAAAAGAACAAAAGCACTAACAAACATACACACAGTAGTACAAGAACATACAAAAAGTGAACTACAGATAAGGTGGCAGGGGATCAACAATGGTTGTTGTATTACATGTTGGTAGCTTCAAAGTGTATACTCAGGACAATACAAATAGACATACAAGATTGATCAGACAACTTATCATCGATTGTTTCCCACATCAAAATGACATGAGACAATAGTGCAACCATGTCAGCCATCCCGCACATATGTACATACCTACTCAGCTATCCCCCTCTTCCTCCTCTCCTTCCCTTCATCCCGATTGCTCTCTAACCTTGAGCAGGAGAGACTAGAAATAATAAGCATCATAAATGTGGGAGGCAGTAGACTAGTTTTCTGCCTATATTATTATCACAAAAGACACATCAGCTATAACTCCATGAAGAATGAATTTTTATTCTTATTCTCAACTGAGACTCAAAGAAACTGAATGACACAATTAATGAGAAGACTAAGTGACTCTAAACTCACATCCTTTCAATCCTGAACACAGGATCTTCTGTTGCTCACATGTAGGAGGCAGGAACTTCTGAACACCCAAATTCTCCACTTCACCAGCACCCCCTTTGCCATATTTTTCCTTTAGCTTAACAAATCCCTTGCCATCAAATATCTCAAAGTACCATGTCCCTAAATGTTTGTCTTTTTTCAGCTATTAATTCAGGGTGGTTTGAAATTTATTTTACCTCAAAAGTCTCACAATTAAAGAGTAAAGAATAATACCTCCAACCTAGAAACCTTTACTAGTAATTTAATGCCAGGTACAAAAACCTACATACATTCTGTAGTTTAGAAATTTCTAAGTTACTGCTTCCTACAGCATGATTTTTGTCCCATTATTTCTTTTTTCTCCTTTCAAGATGCCAGTTACAACTATACTGAAATGTTCATGGTGTCCCCATTTCCCTCTTGTTTACTACTGTGTTTTAATTTGTGTCTGTTTCACACTACTTTCTCCTGACCCTTCTTGCACTTCTCTAACCCACCAAATATATAATTTGATTTAATTTGGGATACCACAGTTTGTAGTTCTTGAGTTTCTCTTGTGTTCATTTTTATAGAAACACCTTTTCAATGGAAATTCTTCACCTTGCCACTTAATATCTTCATTGTACCAGTTACAGTTACTTTAAATCCATAACCAACATCTGGACCACTCTTTGTTTCATTATGTTCTCATATTCATTAGTAAATTCTTGGTCCCCAAAGCAAATAAAGTACTGCATGAGAAGATACTTTTTGCATAAAATTTTCATGGTATGAATTTTCAGCCTGTTTTTTTTTTTAACTTTCTTGTATATGAAAAGCAAATCACAGAGGTTCTTTGGAGCTTTAGGTCCTGTCAACTGCCTTCCGATATTTGCTTCTGTTTCTAGCAGGCAACGAGAGTGGAGCCACCTTGGGGAATTAGAGACTGAGTTGATTTAGAGGAAAACTCTAACCTTTTCTAAGAGTTAATCTACTTCCAGTTCATCCTTATTGTTAAAGACAGGTCACAGCTAGAAATGCTGGACACTTACTAGGGACCCTGGTCTTCACGAAGCAAAGCACCATGAATCTACCAAGAGTTTTACTCAGAGTTTTAGCCTTTCATTTACAGTTTTTAGCAGCCAAAGCCTCAAACAGGAAACTGTGTTGAATGCTACCTCTACATCTCTGAATTCCTCCTTTCTTTGGGATCTTGGTCACTTGAATGATATTAACTTGGTAATGTTTTAGCATCTGGAGACATATTTTTCTATACACCTTTCATGGTATCATCAGTGGAAGCCTTGATTTCAAAGAAGAGTATTGTGTGAAGTAGACATCTTCATGAATAAATCTAGATCGATTTTATACTGGAGGAATAAACCAGGATAACACAGTGCATAGAAGTGTATTCTCTACATCAGACTGCCAAATATTTAAAGCAAAGTGCTGCTTGATTAATTGTGTCATTGATCAAATAGCTTGACCCATATGAGCCTTTTATACTAACTGCAGAGTAGGGAAATTAAGGTATTTTTATACCAATGAAATGGAGCAGTGCATGAAGAATGCTTAAGGTACTATGTGGGATACAATTAATACTCCATAAACATAAGCTGGAATCACAATTTTTCAATCTTGCCAGTTTTTCTATCATAAAAGAGAGACAAAAGTTTAACCTTCCTGTGCAACATTTCATGCTCACTCCCCAAATGAAGATGAAATTAAACCAACCACACTCATTTCAAGTAGACATTGAGCTCAAATCATCTAAGTGACTTCATCACACAGCAAATGGTGGCCAGATCTGAAATTTATACATGGGTTAATCTGAACATAAATTTTAAATTATTTTATCCATTATTCATAGACTTATCCAGATAATTTGGATCTGTCTGGATTATTGGTCATATTTAGACATAAGATTTAAAAGTTATTTAATTTTAGACTGCAATTTTATATTCGGTACACAAAGACTTAAAAGGGGAAAGAAAAGTCTTGGCTTAGCTCACAAAGCAAAGTTGGAGACAGAACAAGTTCTCAAGCATCTCCCTACTTAGATAACTCCTTCTATATTGAAAACATTTGCAAATATTTGTGTATCAATTGCTGTGATATTGATCTGGAAATATCATTAAAAATAGCAGCACATTCTCGCCATCTATAAAGTAGCAAGTGACAGAGGATTGAACTTATTCCTGATGACAGTCCTATTATTACATTATGCTGATTTAAACATTTTATCATGAAATTAAAAAATTTAAAACATCATCTGCTCAGCCAGGAAGTACAGTGGAAATGGATGTTTATGATGTGTTAGATTCAATTACTGGTTTATTGTGTGTAGTTTGGTCTATTATAAATCAACTGAAGTAATACTAACTTGTCAACAGCCTTAGAATGGTTTGGTTTTATTGTCGGTTTTTAATTTCATGGATTATGCAGTAACAATCTATGGGACAAATGATCACACTAACCTTTATTAGAAATATCAACCGAAGATATTCTGTTCAGAATTCCCTTTGGGTACTTAGATGTTAAAATAATATCTTGGCCTATACTAAACTTGCCTTTATCATTTGTTGAGAAAATAGACATTTTATGCCAGAAATCCCAGAGGAAGGACTTCTTCACATAAACTGAACACAGGCTCTCTTCTAGAGAATAATTCTGTGCATCCAGGGGGCTTCATGTGGGGCCTTTATGGTTGTCCACAGGAACCTTAAAGACAGTTCCTGAAGGGATTTTTCCCCAAAGTCTCTCATGCTGCGAAGGCAGGAATGCTGGACAGCAGTTATTCTCCCACATAACTATTCTCTGCACTTCTCATGCGTAGTCACACAAACTGCTAAGGAGAAAGAACTACGTAACTTAAGGTTAGCACCATCCTGGATGAAAAGAATAATTCAGGTCTTTAATCCAAGGGGTTTGGTCTTCACTCTTTTTCCATCTTTGTTTCAAAAACCCATTACTTTCTTCTTCCTTCTCCCCTCCCCCTAGTCAAATACATTTTCCTAAGAACCTTCACCTTCAAGTGAATTGCTTTTAAGGACTCCGGAAGAGTAAACCCTTTTTCTACTGAACAATCTTCTTTCCTCTACATTCATTTTCATCTACTTTGTGCATGAAATAAAGCCATCTTGACCTCTCATTTTCCCTCTCATTTCTTCATTATTTGCTAGAGCTTTAATTCTGAGATTAAACTGTGTAAAGTTGTTATTTTCTGTCCTTATATCTTCTCTAAGTTGTCTTTCACTTCTAGGCTTTACCTAAATTTCAAGGCATTCTTCATCTGTGAGAATCCAATGCTGTCTTACTCATCACACGCATCATCAAACAGGAATCAGCTCAGATCAACCAGTTTGTTCCTAGGAGAAGATTAAAGGTATTCATTCAAAGCAAGGTAGGTATTTACAAAGGGAAGCAGAGGCAGCAAGGCCTACCCATATGGGTGGGAAAACTCCACTCTTTGTGGATAGTCCTAGCTTCCCTCAACTCACCTCTAATTCATATCCAGAAAACTGGGACAAATGTCACATTAAAGGGTAAATGATCATTTCCTAACCTGTCATCTTCACAAACAGTAAACACACTGTGTACTTGTGTCCTATATGTCTTGTAGGAAAAGTATACTATCTTTGTTTTGGGAGAAGCTTTCCTCATCCTTAAGGATGCAAATATATCAAGATAAAAGCTGGCAGGAGCATGGACCAAAATGCTAAACATAATTAGATTATAATCTCCAAGCTGTTTGTACAAGAATCTTTTTTGAGCTATAATTCCCATCTCATTTATTTAAAATGTGAAAGTTAATAATTTTTAGTATAGTCACAAAACTTTATAATCATCGCCATGATCAATATTTTCTTTATACCATAAAGAAACCCTATATCTATTAGTGGCCACTTCCCACTCCCAACCCATGAAAATTAGGCCCTTTCAGAAGCTCTAGAGATAATCTTTCCATGTGTCAAACCTGTTCACTTATAAAACCACAATTACTTGTTCACTTATTATAGAGCCACTGGCACACTGAAACACTGGGTGAAGTGTGAAGCCACTCAGCATGACTACTGAGGACCCTAAAGCAGCTCCAATGTTAAAGCTCACCCCAGGACCCAGGTCTTCTAATTCCCAGTACAAGATTCTTGCCATGAACACAATGCCTTCTTTGGGCTAAGCTGTCAAAAGTGTAGGCAATGCCTTTCACCCCAGTTCAACCCAGATTCCTCCCAACCTGCCGAGTGATGCCTGACATTGATCTAAACACCACACCTTTATTAGTGCAAGTAGAAAAGGGTCACACTGTACCTGACAGTGCCCTCAGTTATACCTTGGCTTCTCAGGAAAAGTTGGGGGCTGCTGTGTGAGAAGGATGAAACAAACACCCAGAGATCCTAAGGAGGCCGATGACTCTTTCTGCCTTCTCACTCTGATGGAAGCCGGCCCTGAGGAAGCTGTGAGCTAAAATGTTTTTAGAACTCTGGACTTTAGTGACAGTATTTGGTGTTCCAGTGACTTTAACTTGGTTGAAAAAGAGTTTTCTTTGGTCTCTCTTACTGGATACTTTTTCTAATTCTGCATGCGTGAAGCCATAAGAGCACAGTTGTGAAGGAATACATGCAGGGAAGATGGAGGTTGTAGGACATTGCTGGGGAACAGGGACAGATTTTTGCAGTGCAATGAGGCAAAACTCTCTTTCCACTGGAATAGCAGTAACCGTGATGGTTACTTTCCTTTTTTTTTTTTTAAAGCCAATTTGGTCAAAATTCCTTGAAAAATTCTTGCCTGAGAAAAAAACCAGCATAGTAAAAATGGCATGATCTTTGATCTATTAAAATAAGAAAAATCTACTTCAACCACCATGACCTTGAAAAAAAGTTCCATCTGTATAAGTTGATTTTCCCTTCACATCTATATAAGTTAATTAGATTATGCATCATAGAGTCATCTTGTTCTGAAGAATGGGTAGTAAAAAGTATGTAAAGTCTTGTTATAGTGACTGGACCATATCAAGTAGCCAATATTATGGCTATTATTGACCATATATACAATGTAACCTCTTCTCCCTTGTATTACAGAATTGATTGGAAATTTGGTTTAGGTTAATGGGATAGTAGTTAAAGAGTTTAGTATGCTACCCTCCAAATGCCAGCGGCTGTGATAAATTCAAGAAATAAATAAAATATGTATCTGGTGATGGAATTCCAGCTATAAGTCAATCATTGCAGCAGCTATTTAGAGAAAAGTAGCAACAACTGAAATCATGTATCAAAGAGAATGGCTATATGTTTTTTTCTGTATTTGTAAGAAGTAAACTAAAGATTCATGGATAAAATGCTTCCTCCAGGGGTCAGCTCTAGTGTGGGATACATCATGTTAGGTCGCCAGAGTGGCAAAATCCCAACATTTGTACAGGTCAGCAATGATAGGCAGCTTGGAGTAAGTCATTTCATTTGTGGATCTATTTCTACGTTTGATAAATGTCTCTTTCCCTACTTTAGAGTAGGGAGCTGCTGAAACTGGAAAGTGATCACACGTGTGGGTGCAAGGCAAGGCAGATCCACATGGACAGGCTGCTTCAGTCCAGAGAACACCAAGCCCTGAGAATCCAAGCAGTCTGTTGTTAGGCAAAGTGGCAAAGTGATGTCATCTAATACCAACCTGTCAAATGTATAAACAAACACCCTACAGTGGTTGAGCATTGTTCCCTACTCCCATCAGAGAGAGAAGGCACCACCTGACCTCAGCTTTTGTCTCTTATCTTTATTTTTCCCATTCGGTCACCATCCTTCCCCCTGGGAGTTTCAAGGGCCATGCAGGATGTGGCACCTTAGTAAGGATATGTGACTCTCTGTCAACTATAGAGGTCTGGATGTAAAGGTTAGGAGAAGGATAGGATGTACTGACTATAAGACTGTCAGGAAAAGGGAGAACAGAAATATATCCAGGGAGAAAGTCAAGATTAAAGAATATAAACAATATTATCAAAGCAAGCCTGAAAAAATTCTTCAGAAATAGATGTGCGTTTGATAGATTAATGAGTTCTTTCTTATATGTAAGAAACAAATTCTGTGGACACTAATCTAATGGTTACAAGAACTCTAATATGCCTGTTTGTCTCAAAGACTTATTCTGCAATTCAAATGAGATAATCTGTGTGATGACAATTTGAATGTCAGCAGTATTATTATAACAATTTCATGAGAACATTTTCTTTTACTTCAAAAAAAATTCTTTACCATTTAAAAGATTAACCAGATTTCAGAGGTAAAGTCATTAACACTTTAAAATTAACATAAAGGCAGACTGATTATTTATTACATGGCTTCTGGTCAGCAAATCTGAGGATAGGCAGAAAATGCTTTACAGGTAAGAAGCCTGTATCACAGACCTAGCTATACCACTTAGCTACTCTGTAATTTTAGGCATATGGTGCAAACTCACTCAACCTTAGTTTCAACATCTTAAAAAAAAAACTGGGATAATTATTGCTACCTGTCTTAGTAATTTGATTTTGTTAGGAGTATATTAAAGACTATAATGTGAAAGTATTAGGTAAATGGAAATGTGCTATGCAAAAGCAATAATAAGTAGAATTTGAAGCTTAAATCTTCTTAAATTTCACTAGCCTTAAAATCCCCAGAAACTTTTCGTGTGGCACTGAATTCTTTTGACAAATCTGTCACATGGCCAACCCTAAATACAAAGACACATACATATGTGCACATGTATGTGTACAGACCCACCCCCCCACACACACACAAACTTCCATTTAAAATTGTCTATAAAGTCAGACCAATCCTCAAAGAGCAAGCACATAAAGTACATGGGTTGATTGGCTCGAAGCAATTTGATGCACTGCTATGGAGTACATAGAGAAATGTTGTCATTCTCCTAGCAATTAACAGCCCCCTGCGAGCAGACCCGGAATGTTGTATTGTAACCTCAAAAGATGGCGGCTTGCGGGGAGGACCTCACTGCCTACGGTTACAGGTGCACTGAAAGTTATTGGAGTGCTATTAAGGCGATTTCACAAGTATTGCTTCCTCCTCTATCATCTCTTTTATTTTCTTATTAAGAACAGGCTCTCCTCAGCTGACATTCTGCAGTAGGAGGAAGACAAGTGACATCCAAAGGCTCACAGCCAAATGTTTGATTGGAACATTGATGCTGAATGTGTCTCCTGGCACTGCCATGCCCAAATTATACAGTTCTCAACCCTTTCAGCATATAGACATTTTTCAGGGAAAACCAACTTACCATCTTGGCTCATATCTCATGAAATATCTCATAGCAACATGTAAGTCCATTTTTCTCCCAGTGCATCTCCCATGTGTATCAATAATAAAAAAATTATGCTGAATTTTCCTTAAGTTTAATTAGGATTTTTAAAAATTGTAATTGGTTTGAAAGACATGGGAAAATTTAGAACCAGGCATAGAATAGAAGGACATGTTTATTGAAGTACTTAGGCCTTACATTAATTTTTATTATGCATTTTAAGTTTCAAAATTAATACAAGCATGTAAATTCATAAAACATAAAAAAGCAAAACAAGCTTTCTGTGCTTTATAACAGATTAAGATATAATAAGGGCTCATTTTTTGTAATGAAGGAGGAAAGACTTATATAAGGAATGACTATTGGAGTTAGAAGCCAAAATAAAACATAATTGGAATTATAATCAGACAGGAAAAGAAAAGGCCTTAAAAGATCAGGTCAATTATAGTAATAGGGGTCACTCTGACCAATTAGTGTAAGAGGAGCTTTAAACCAAATTACTAACTAGCTTTTCCTAAATAACAAATAATAAGGAGGTAGAATGCTGCAAAAAGCATAGCAGAATAGAGTTAAGGAGAGATTGATTATTTCTTGCCAGGCTCCTACAGAAATTATCTAGACAAAAGCAAATATTTCTTGCCAGATTGATCTATTGAATCATTATCAAAGTTTATTTTAATTAGCTGTTTAGAGAGACATATTTCTCTTTGGTCTAAGTATTAGAAATGTGCTCCTCCTTATCATATGCTCAATAGCGTTCACAATGCATGTCTCCTTTATCTTCCTTCTTACCTTTTTTTGAGGTCATGGTAGGCGGGGGGGTATCAATTACCTTCCCAAATATATCCTCAGACTCTGTATCCAGAGTGAAAGCTCTGTTTCACTAAATGACTGATCTGTTATAAATCAAATTTTTGCCCTATGTGAAATTGATCAGATAACATGCCTTTATTTGGTTTACATGCCACACCCAAACAATCTTCCCCTTGTCTCCTTTCATACTATAAAACAAGTATGATTGCTAATAGAAATGTCTTATTTTTATCTGTACCCACTTAGTCCAGTATTCCCAGAAGTTCAGCACCAAGGGTAGCGCCTCCAGGCATTCAGCATTGTTTTATTTTACAGAGAATTTTTTTAAAAAACAATAAAAACGACACAAAATTTCAAAACGAGATGATAGGAAATTAACAATGATTATTATATTGCATATTGTTATCTTCAAAGTAGTTGCACAGATTACCAGGTACAGGCATATAAAATTGATCAAATAATATAAGTACTAACTGTTCTTTTCAATAAACTAATAGAAATGAGTAGTATAATTCTCTTAGCTACCTTGTGTATGTTTATATTTTCCCTTCCTTCTTTTCTCCCTTCCCCACCCCAGTCATTCTTTTCCTTGGAGCAGTTCTTTCCCTTTCATAATATCTGCTGTACCTTTGCAATGTTAATTACTCTTTCAGTTTCCTACACTTGTCAGCAAATTGAGACACACAACCCTCATTCCCCAGAAGCTTACAATAGTGTTTCCAAGATCACCATACACCATAAAAGCACGGTAAATAATCAACTAGTCTATCCCTGCAATTCTGTACAATACAAAGGGGCATAGAGGAAGAGATAAAAATGTAGTTGCTAGAATTTTAGGCAAGTAATTCCCTTTCCCTGAGCTGAAATCTGCCATTTTAAAATACAGGAATTAAATTACACTAGGGATTCCCAATCAGACAAAATTTTAAAAAGCAAATTTAGCTGACCAAGACAAAATCTTAAGCTTTTCTTTTTCTAAGAAAATACATGAAAAATAACTTCTACCTATCACCATATTTCCTTCTGTAAGAGAAAAGAAAGAATATTTTGACATCCATAGAGGATAAAATTACAAAATACCTCCTTTTACACTAGGAGACTCTACTGTTTTATTTATTCACAAAACATACTGAATACTTGCTGTGTGTTGTGTTGTACCTGGTAGTATAAGTACAATGAGGCATCATTATACAAGCACGAGACAGGACCTACTGGAGATGTGATCAAGAGAATCAGTGAGTGACAACCTTCACCATCAAGATATTACATGGTATATTTACTCATTTCACCATGGACTATTGCACCAACACCCATCTTCAACTAGACTTTAAAAGCAATTACTTCACAGGATTACAGCTCCCAGATTCCATGGTTAATAAGGCCCACAATTTGGATCAAAATAAATGTGAATAGGAAAGGATCAACATTGTTCAGAACAATTCATACAATATTACATAAGAGAATCTAAAAGGCATTATGTTTTTATTTCAGTTGGTGAGAAATAAGATGGATATTAGATCATCATCTTTGCTTAGAATTCTTTTTTTTTTCCTTACTTGTCAACATGTTATTGGTTATCAGGTCCATAATTAATGTGTTTTCTTCCCTAATAACCTCAAAAATGGAGATACCATCCCAGGCTCCACAGAATGTCAATAGAAAGAGATGCTATGATGCTTCCAGGAGGTAATAGAAAAGCAATTCTTCCGATTTGCATAGTTCCTTTGTCTTGGAGGATGTGTTTATAAAATAACTGCAGCAAATATGTCCAGGTCTGTGCCAGGTATAAACAAGAAGATTAGTAACTGTTCTGATGGCAGTCATGGTTTCCTCCAATGGGAATTTATCGGGACCTATGATAAAGGCCGTGCTGAGTGCATCTCAGGTTCCTTGACTTAGAGTGAAGAAGTGTAAGCAGATCCTATTCTACAGCTTTTACAGTATCACTCCTTCCGCAATGAGATAAGAAAGATGGAGTTGTTTTCCTTTGCCCTAATGTTTCTGCAGAATCCAACCTATAGTACAGGGTGAATTTATGGCTTAGGGAAAAATTAAAATGAAAATAAGTATAAAACACACTGAGACCTAACTACTGGCCCAACAGGGACATGGGGTAATGTAACTTGTAAGATTAGAAAGTATATATGTGGAACAAATCATATCAGCATTGAGTCATAAGAGAGATGACTAAAAGATACCCAGTTGTCATGGAAAAGAACAAAGACAGAGTGCGATAGAGATGCTTAAATAAAAGCACATGGCAACTCGGAAAGCCATGGAAATCCACAGAGGGAATGCGAAGACCTTCATTTCATGGTTCTGTTGCTAATTCACTGAGTGGCACTGGGAAAATCACCTGCCCACTCTCTGCTTCAGTTATCTCTTTGCGGTACATGCTGGGTGGATGAAGCAACCCTATTCCATGGTGTACATGTATAAGCCCTGAGTATGCAATGGTTTCTGAGAGGAAAGATACTGAGGCCAGATGGGTCAGCATTGAGATCACAGTTCTAACATTCACCAGCCACATAGATCAACCATGTGATATAAGATCCCTGCTTAACTCTCTTAGTTTGTGAAAGGCAATTAACACCAACACAATTTACATTGTTCTTGTGAGGATTATGTAAGACACATACCTAGACCCCTTAGCTCAGCGCTGGGCAATGTTATTCGTGGTCCCTGCAGACTGCACTTTGCAACTTGTGTCCTCTTTGTTCAGCAGCTACAGCCAAGAGTACGGATCTTTGGACCCCTTTGCTTATCATCTGCCTGCACAGAATAAGAAAGCAACAGCCTAGTGGAAGGGGTAAACACCTAGGTTTGTCATCGGCAGTGAAAACGAGCAGCTAGGTCACTTGCTGTTGTTACAAAATTACTGCAGCATATGCTTGCTATTGCATGCATCGAAAATGACAACGAATAAAAAGATAAAAGCACCTACAAAGTAGAAATGACACTGGGCCTGCCACTCCACTCTTCCCCGCTCTGCTCCCTGGCTTCGGCAGCGTGCTTCAGCAGCTTGCAGTATTAAATACCACAGGGCTGGGAAAGACAAAGGCAACTTTTACTCCTCTTAAGAAGAATACATTCTGGCAGCAATATGAGTTGGTTCCAATGTTTTCCCTTTAGAAAGACAGGCATCTTTTCATTACATTGAATATATCATAAAATTTTCCCAAAGTAAAATAAATTTAACTTTATAACTACTATGTATAGTTTAGGCATAGAGATTAGGCTATGAAAGAAGGAGTTGCTTATAACAGTTTTCTCGCATTCTTTACCACCTGTAGTGGACTGACAACTGGTGGTCAACTTATAACCCCAAGCTGAACTGAGTAAGACTGGTGCTGTGTGTGGGAGGCCCACAGGAAGATTGTTGCCACCAGCAAAAGAGGCAGAACTGGAGAAGAATTGAGACTGTTGGGAGCAGAGAAAGGCTGTTAGGAGCTGGTAGAAGCTATAAGGAGCTGTTGGTTCTGTTGGAGGAGCTTGTCATGCTGGCTTTCCTGTTGAGCTTGGCTGTTTTCATCCTCTGAGGAGCTCGGGACTTCACTGGCACTGAGAATGGCTTGGGTTCACTTTCGGGGAGCTCTGGTCCTCACTTTGAGTGTCGCTTCCTGGCTCCAGAGGAGAAGATGGTTCACTGCCAGTATCCTGGAGCAGCTTGCTGCATTGGCTTCCCTGATGGGAACTGGGCCATCTTGATCATCAGAGGAGCTTGAGACCTCACTGTTGCTGAGGATGGCTGTGGTACCTTTTAAAGGAGCTATGGTTCTTATTTTGAGCATCACTTCCTGGTTGCAGTGTAGATCCCTCTGCCGCTAGCACAGGTCCTTCATCCTGCTGGCACAGATATTCTAGATTCCACCCCGACCTTTGGGCCTTCTCAGTGCAGATCCATAAAATAGGCCTGCATGCGATATTGTCATGGGCTCTAGGCCTCCAGGTGGAATCGTGGAAGGCATTGTTATGGACTCTAGATCTTCAGCTGGACACCTGCAGGACAATTCGGTGGGATCCAGGCCCTCACTGAATTCCTTAGTCTTAATGTGTGGACAGATGTTCTACACGCTCTTGTATGTGATTCTTTAGGTGACTATTATAAATAATCTTATAAAATATGTATCCTGTATTGTGTTGTTCCCTTTGCAAAATAAGTCCCAAGCCAACACACCACTCTCTAGTTATAGAGTTTTACACTTTTACACACACACACACACACACACACACACACACACACACACACGGGGTTAGGGAACTGAGAAGCACTATGAACACAGTGCTTCTCAAAGTTTGTTCCTCCAGTCAGAAAATCGGCACCTTGTAGGAATCTACCAAAAATGTAAACTCCAAGTCCCAACTCCTGACCTATAGAATCAGAAACTCTGGGGGGTGCAACCAGCTCTCTGCAACCAGCTCTCCAGGGGATTATGAGACACAGCGAAGTTTGACAAAAAATTTTTAGCAGAATTTTGAGTGTGTCTTGGGATAAAGGCCATTCAAAGCCAGGTTGTGACATCAGTCTCTATTACAGAATTCACCCGTGATCCATGTCTTGGTTTCTCCTGCATAAATCAGGAACAAAACACCTTTGTGCTTTGGAAGTACGACCCCAACTTGTATACCTCCATGGGCATTGTGACAGTGTGGTCTACTGACCTCCCACTGATGCACTCTGAAGTCTGTCCACACACGGGCACCAAAACCATGCCGCTCCCGGCAGCCAGCTGATGGCCGAGCTCATAGAAAATAGAGACAGATGCATCCTGGGTGGCGTGCACTGCTCATTCTGATAATCCTGAGACTATCTGGTGCCTTTGCTGAGCTGTCTATATTGAGCAACTTAACATGATTCTGTCTAACTCTTTTCTCTTTTAGTCACGTCTCTTTGTATCAAAACTTCTGCTGCTCTCCTGACTCCACCTCTATTTTCTTTTATATAGCACTTTTTTCCTAACAAATCCCCTCACCATTTACTAAGGACTCAGTTTAACATATTCATGTCAGCCAAATATCCATTTAAGAAAATACTCTTTAGAAGGCACATCCTCTGCCTTGGAAACATGGGCTGTTGACCCCATTTCACACTCACCACACGTAAGGCACTAATCTCACTTCATTACATTTAGCAGAAGAGGACACAGATACAAATGGGATATCACTATATTCAATATTTGCCCTCTGTTTTAAATTATACAGCCTCTATGAAAAACAGTATAAAGGGAACTCTGAAAACTACTATTACAACTACTACAAGACCTGGATCTCCTACCTGTGTCCACATCCAAAGGAAACGGAAGCAGCACATATAAGATATAACTGCATGTCTAAGTTCCCTGCGGCGCTACTCACGGCTAAAATATGGACTCAGCCTATGTGTCCATCGAAAGACGGAGAAAGAAAGTGCTGGGTATATACAAAGCACAGTATAATTCAGCCATCAAAGTGCAGTCCTGACATTTGTAGCAAATGAATAGAATTGGAGGACATCATGTGAAGTGAAATAAGGCAGACACAGAGATGCCAGTATCATATATGCTTCCTCATGGAGGAGAACTAACAAAACGAGGAAGAATGTGAAGAAGGAAAAAGAATGAAAAAAGCAGGGAAGGATACTCTTTGGGTTTCTCACACAAGAAAACATGATATTTAAGTAAGTGTTTCTGATTCATTTCATTTATAATCAAGTTGTCAACCTGCATCAATTTACCTTAAATTGCCTAAAGTTTATCCTTTTTTATGCCAGAGTAGTGGACCAAAATGAAGAATAGATGTCCGAAAAAAAAAAAGACAATGTTCCAATGGGACAGGGAACATGGAGAGGGTGAAGGGGAAGGCAAGAAAGGGAAAAGGGATTTAAAACTGGAAAGGAATGGAAGCAAAACAATAGAACAAAGTAAATGGAGAGGGGAAGAAGCACTGAAGGGACGGGGAGGGAGAAAAAGAATTTAAAATATTATGTACAGGTATAAATTCCTTCTGATGAATGTGATCTTTATTATGTCAAAGGTGTACCAATAAAATTAATTGAAAATGTGTAAAAAATGTGAAAAACAGAAAAAAGAAAAAGGGAAGGGAAGAGAGGGGA
>PVLD010006328.1:0-101778 GCA_004027595.1 Dinomys branickii
ATGTTTGCCTGTTTTGTTTTTTGTCTTTGGATTTTTGGTTTTTGTGTTTTTTCTGTTGTTGAGAGGATTAATTGTCTGACTAAATTTGCATGTCTGTATATGGGCTTATATATTTACACTTCGAAGATATCAATGGATAAAGCAATAACCACTGTTGAGGTCATATCACCTTGTCTATAGATTAGTTGTGATTGTACTAGTTTTTATGTTAATTGGTGTGTGTTTGTCAATATGTTTTTGTACTTGTATTTTTTTTAAATAAAAAAAATAAAAATAAATTTGCATGTCTGTATATGGGCTGATATCAATGGATAAAGCAATAACCACTGTTGAGATAATATCACCTTGTCTATAGATTAGTTGTGATTATACTATTTTTTATGCTAATTGGTGTCTGTTTGTCAATATGTTTTTGTACTTGTATTTTTTTTAAATAAAAAAAATAAATAAAAATTTCTTTGTCATGCCTAATTTCTCTTCCAAGGCTTTTCAATGCTAGGTTACATAAAAATGGTAAGAGTCGACATCTTCTCATTGTCCCAGATTTTAGAAGAAGGGATTCTAATTTTTCATTAAGGTTAGCTGTGGACTTGTCATAGATGATCTATTTTGTATTGATGCTCAGCCTTTCTGTATCTAATTTACTAAATGTGTGCATTTTGTAATGGAAAGAATTTGAATTTTTTTCATATATTTTTTTCTATATCTAACATGACCAAATTATTTTCAGCCTGCATTCTGTTAATACAGTATACATTAGTTAGGATTCTTTCAAGGAACAGAATCAATGGAAAATGCATGTGTAATTATGCAAGGGTATTTGTTAAACAGACCTGTGAAATCAGAGGTAGAATAACCCACAGTGACCAGCACTGGGTTCAGAGAGGAAAAATCCCCCATAGCTGCTTTCTGAAAATCAGACCGTGCATCAGCTGCTCAGCCCAAGAAGATGGAAGCCATAGAGAAAGAGGAAATAACTGAAGAACA
Source organism: Dinomys branickii (assembly GCA_004027595.1). Taxonomy (NCBI): domain Eukaryota; kingdom Metazoa; phylum Chordata; class Mammalia; order Rodentia; family Dinomyidae; genus Dinomys; species Dinomys branickii. Next base: position 988 of record PVLD010006328.1, read on the forward strand.
GGAAAAAATTCTCGACAATACATTTATTGGAAAGTTATCCTAGGAGTGCAAGGTTCTTGACAGAACATTTAATATACTTTAAAGTTACCCTAGAAGTATACTGTGTTAACCAGGATAGCAATGAAAAGCGATGACATTCATACCAACATGCTCTTCAATTTTGTGCAAGGTAAACTGAATAATATCTTAAATTTATGCTGGATATCCTCATTTTAGGGAATTAAACACATTCTAAATTATTTGGCAATGTTTTAACTAAGCTGATTAACATTGCATGGGTTGAGTAACAACCTAGGATACACATAATTGAGGAAATTGTTATTTATAATAATGACTATATAATGTAAATAAATTGCTTAATTTAGCCAATTTAGTTTTATTTTGGTGCAGAATAAGTAAAACAGAGCTTTTTTAAAAACATGGGCAAAATGTAAGAGTAGACTTCTGTGCTGCCATTTTATTTGCTCAATATAATCAATAGCTGTAGGATTTATTTTGATTATCTTTAGTTTTCTAATATTTAACAAAGAACTACTTGTCAATATTAGGTAGAATATTTGCACTTTGAATTTGAGTAAGGCATAATTTACATTTATTCCTAATATTTTTTCATGTGTAAATTATTTTACCAAAACATATTTTTTTATTTTGTAAAGAAGAATTTGTAAGAACAGAAGTTAATGTGAGTATAATACACTAAGTGATACAATGTAGTCTTCTATCTAAATTCTCACATTATTCAGAGTATGCATGCCCCAATCTTATTCCTTCATGAACAAACTCTAAAAATATGTATCACTTCAGTGATGTGATTCTTTTTAGTTCAGTCTTTCAAGAATATTCTACAGGTTAGGACTATGTAGTCTTAAGTTTTAAAAGTAGTGATAAATACATAGACACACATACATATGCCACTTAAACATATTACATATTAATACATACATATTCAGCATCAAATATTTATCTTTAATTTTGTGCTGATTTTATTATCTTATTTTAAATTCTCTTTTTCCCTAATGTGTCACAATGGATAATATAAATAAATAGGAAGTGAACCAAAAATTTTAAAATGTGCTCTCTTTTATGAATAAGAAAATACAAATAAATTTAAGCATCTTCACTGAGAAGCAAAAATGTTTTTAAACTAAGGAATATCTCCTCATCAGTTCCTAAGTCTACTATATACCCTTGTAAAAACACATAATTTGGAAATGTAGAATTAGAATAAAAGTACTATTCAACAGGTAATGAGAATCCATCCATTTTGACTTAGAATTGTCAGAATTGAAGGAAATTTGTTTAGTTAATCTACTTAAGAAATTTATGGTACAAACACAAATAAATTTTTAAAGGCTTTTAATTAAATATGTTCACACTATTACCACAGTCCTCCATTTAATGCCTTTATAAAGATCATGTGAAAGGAAGACAGTAATAAACCACACATGCTTATTTCTGCATTTATCATTTTGAACATTACTGTGAAATGCTGTTTCCTTAAAATCGAAGTGCATGCTGAGTACACTAATCATATCACTTGAGTAGTGTGCACTGAACAAAAGAAAAAAATAGAGTGTAATTCTCATACCACTAAAAGGATTGATAGAATTTCTTTTAAAAAATTAGATTTTCTAAATAAACAGATTTTTAACAGGTTTTCTGTTGTGAAAATACAAACTATTTTTACTTTTTATTATATACTATAAATTGAACCAGACTAAAACATCTCTATTGAAAAACTAATACTTTAATTTAGTAGGCTTTTACTGATCTTTTGAAAAACAATTATTTTTCTAGAATAGAAGCTGTGCCAGTGAGTGGACATTTCCAAACTTATCTACGGCTCTCGTTAAGGAAAGGTAATGAAGAGCCACGCAGTAAGGCAATCTTACCATAACGAAAAGGGAAAGTCTCAGCAGGAGACACCAACACCGTACACTTGACTTATGTATCTAAGCTGTTGACATCAATTTAGAGAGTAAGTCATCTACGGAAACCCTAGATAATAATCCTTCAGATTACAAAAAATTATTTTGAATTTGTGTACCAGTACCATATGCAAACAGCACCTGTGAGGGAATAAAATTCTCTGTTTGGTTCCCTTCTCTTAGTTTGAGGAAGAAGTGTTGAGTTCTTGACACTGAGCAACTTCACAATTCTTGGACACAAAGAAAGATAAGAACAGAGTGAATATTTATGTTACAAGTTAGTGATGCTTTATCATTTACTTGGGAAGCAAATGAAACTCACTATAACCTTTTTAATCTAATGCACAAGGTATTTTGTCATAAGTGGATCAGATTTAATTCAGCAAGTGTTTATTGTACATGTATTATGTATCTGATACTTTAATAATGTTAGATAATCAACGATGGATTCTGTCAGTCATTTTGCACAGGCAAGTCCTACCAATATGTTCAAGGTTAAGAAAATTCACCCCAAAATAAACTCTTCTTAAATGAAGTTTATGAAGTAATTCAAAAATATTTTAAGGCCAAATGACTACATATATTTGATTTCATGTAGATATCTATTTCATGTGTAAGAGACAGTTTAAAGTATCAACCTTGCTATATAATATTTTGTCATCTTAATAGTGACATTAGCTTTTAAAATATGATTTCACCCATTAATATAGAGACTCCTTATATCTTCATAAAAGAAGAAGTGATTATACCACATGACATCAAATCATTTGGATAAAAAGAAAAATAATTCCCATTACCCAGATATTGAGTTTAAATAGTACCAAACATCTGTTGTTGTCAAATAAATTTTCTTGACTCTGCAGACTCAATTTGAGAGACCAGAGTCTTAAATGTCAGATTCAAAATATTTCTCATCCGAAAATTAGCATGTAAGAGTTGCGATACATTAAAAAGCTGTTTCAAGAGATGAGCTGATACAAAAATGTAGAACCTTGAGACTTCTGAACCACACCTAATGGAATCATTTTGTTGACATACAAGAGATATTTCTGTAAATATGCTTTGAAAAGTACTTTCCATCCATTTCACAATCATTCATGTAATGCAACCTGGAGCTTCTTCATGTCACTAATTTTGTAATCCTTAAATTAGAAAATATAACAGTTAGTTAGAATTGTATGGACTGGAATGTTTCCAAGATAAGAGTATGCATGTTGTTTATCCATTTATAAAACAAAGATCACAAAAACTTGACTGGTAAAGTTTTTTAACATATGATATGAAATGTGACAGGAAATAACACAAGAAGGGAATCAATGTGTTGGAAATATAACTGTTCAATGTAAACATATATGTCACAAATTTGAGCTACTTGCACTAGAATTTTCTTTGATGTAAATATCAAATTCAGATGACTGTAGATTGTAGTGCTCCATAACAAATTACAAAAGGTTTAGTGACTTTACCATGATACTTATTTATTAGGTCGCAGTTCTGCAGATCAGAAACCTGAGAATAGTATGAGTGGGCTCTCTGACAGGCTTTCTCATGGAGTGAAGAGCAAAATGGAAGCTGGCATACGTTCTCACCAAGGCGTTTCTGACATTATGGTGGTTCTGACAGATTTCTGTGACTTGTAATTATAAGACTGATTCTTGCTTTCTAGCTTTGACATTAATAGGCAGAAATGTGGGGACCAATTAGAATTTAACCAGCACAAACTACATTTAAACTAGTTATAGCCTTTCATTAACAGTGGATTGCTGCAATATATATACAACCATAAAGTGCTGATGACCGTAAATTATAAACTACTTGTAGAAATGAATGAGAATAACATGGAGCATCTAATAAAACTGTAGAAAATTTACAAAAAGTTAAACAGACTTTTAATACTAGTTTATCCAAATGACCATTAAAATATGAAATTATTTGTAGTTACTACACAAGGTCAGTTAATTATAAATAATTACATAGTGTACTCATAGATTTTACTAAAGGTAACAGGTGCAGTAAACAAAGTGCCAGCAAACATGGCTGAGGTCAGAGACTTTTAGATGCAGGGCCCAGGGTCCTTTGAAAATGTCATCAAATACGTGATTGTTTGGTATTTCTGGATTGCTAATCACGGAGATAGTGAATTTACTGAGTACTCTCATGCATGCCTTCAGTCATATCTAAAGTCAGAGTCTCTAACTAAATACACCCGGTGCAAAACATCTATCTACACATTTTAGTGAACATGTGATTACTGGTTCTGCATCTCCACCGGTATAACATGTTTCTGGCCGGCTCTGACATTAGCCAGAGAATGTAAATGACTGCTTAGTACATTTCACCTTGCTTTGAGTAGTATCATGATCTCACTCCTTGGAGAAAAAGTCTAGGATTATGTAGAGTAGCTGCAAGTTCATACTTATTCATATTGTAACCAATATTTTTACTAATCAGAGAAAAGACATTTAAAGCCTCATTTGTATATCAATAGTCAACAAAAGGGTTACAATTTAAGAACTGCTGTTAGCAAGTATAAAGAAATATATAAAATAACAAATATTCTCACAATACAGCACCAGTGAGTATGAACTGACAAGACTACATTGAAGGAATGAGATTAGCATTGCAGAGATAAGTTGAAGGGCCACAATCCACAATCAAAATTTCTTCTCCTATATATACCCAACAGAAATGTGTACACAATACTTCTTAAGCATAAAGAATTATAGCTAAAAATTCTAATAAATTAGCATACTTCATCAACAGAATGATTTCACAACTATGGTAATTAATAAAATGGTATACTTCATAACAAAGGGAAAAAACAAATCGTACTACGTATGTGATAGGAGAAACTCCCAAGCATAGTACACAAGAAGGAGTCAACATACAAATGAGTCTGTTCACACAAACTTCCAAAACGGAGCAGAATTAAACTGTAGCTGTTGTGGATGAATGTGGAGCTGGGAAAACAACAAACATAAGCAACTAAGTGATCATCATAAACACTTTTTGGAGAGTCTGGTGTAGGTGTTAGTTGAATGGAGAAACAGAGTAGGTTCATATAGGTGTTCAGTTTGAAAAAGTTTACAAACTAATGCCACAGTTTTGATTATTTTTCTAATATGTGCATGCAAGTCATAATTATAAAGTATAAAATATACAAACTGCTTATTTAAAATCTTCTAAAACACTGTGTTCATTTTGTCATGGTTCTGTATAACTGAAGGTTTCAGGCCTGGCGTACTGGTGCATACCTGTAATCCCAGCCCTCAGGGGAGTGAGACGGGAGGATTATAAGTTTGAGCCTTTTATACTGACACTACATTTCAAAACAGACAAAAAATACTAGAGAAAATTGAAAAGTCCAGTTTATTTCTAAATAAAGCAAAGTGGCACTATTTAGTACATAAGTAATTAGAGATGTGAAATGTATCATTTATCAATTCTGGCATTGCAAATCTGAATTTGCAATAGATAATTATTTTCTCAAAAATAGCCAGCGGTCTGAGGTAGGATAAAACACGGATCATTACATTTTGTTAAGATACACAAGACAGAGGGATGCAGCAGTTTGCAGAATTCCACCTGCTTTACTTTGCTTTTTCAAATTAAGTTTCCGCCTCAACTTGAGGACTTACCCCTACTCACGGGTAAATGACCTTTGTTCCTCAAATATATGAGATTTTTTCTCAGCATGAAATAGCCTTTGACGGGAATTTTCCACCTGTCAGTTTCAAACCACACTTTTCTCTCTTCCCCGTCCCACTTGGGCTGATGGCTCATCCATGATCAGCCTTCTGCTGCTTGGAGCACCACTTCGTCACTACCCACCTTACCCGGGAAAATCATGAAGGGCTTTATCACATTAGTTTGAAAGGTGAATAATCATTTTAAAGAAGCTTGGAACACCTTTGCTGTTTGGATGCTTTTGATGTCTACTAATGGATGTTATTTTTCTGTCAAATCTAGCATAACATGTTGGGAGATATATATGAATTTTTTATACAAGAACAATATAGAACGTCAATTTTATAACTTTATTCTGAAACCTTGGCGATAAAGAGAGAAATTCACTTTGATCTGCTTCCTTAGATAAGTGTATTTGTAAAACAAAGCAGAGTCAGACTTTATATGTAACTTGATTTGCTTTTGCCTCTCACACCACAAAGATGTAATTTTGCGTTGTGTTTGAATTGGAGAGTTGAGAGGCCGGATGGCCTTTGAATGGTCAAGTAATTATCCTGTCATAGGCAAAACAAAACAAAACAACATTGCGATGGGAAAGAACAGCAAAGGTCAAAGTCAAATGTAAGAATTTTCATCACTCTCTCTGCTCAAACCCTCTAACAAGAAAGGATTACTGTTACTATTGTTTCTCTAGGAATTTGTCTGCACATTGAAACTTTAATTATTCAGATCAAATGTTACAGCACATTTAAATGAACCCACCCCCACCTTTTATTCAACATTCTTTTCTTCATAATACCCAACGGTAAGTACCTTCCTGGGTGCACAGATTTAAGGAAGCCTTACTTACAGGTAAGATTCAGCAGTAGCACTTTTTAGCCTCCTGTCAATGGCCGAGGGCCTCCACAGTACATCTGTACTCTAGGCTGTGCATCTCAGTCCATTTCCACTTGTCAGACTGGCTGATTTAAATACTCATTGTCCTGCAGCAGATGAAACTTTAAGTCATGTTCATTTACTTCTATTCTCAGAGCAAATTGAGACTCTGAATTCACATCTTTGTTTATTCATTCGCTTGGTTCTGTGCTGTTTATTTTATTGACCATCTTAAATACTTTTGAGTGCATGCTTTTGTCTGTTTATCATTGTCTTCCATTTGAAGCAGTAAAAGAGCTTGAAAAAGTGCTCTTGCAGTGTTATCCTAATTAAGAATTTTCTTTGCATAAAAGTTTTATGCAGTATAACATTACCAGATTTTTCTCTGTATTGATCTCATAATGCTTTAAGGGGGATTCAAAATATTTCAGATCCCACACCTTTGCCTGAAGACCTTCATCTGTGTGAATACTGCAAATTAAATAGGTTTCTCACTGTTTATCACTTTTTTTCCTATCAAATCTGACTTTTCCCTTTTTATGCAAAAATATCAGATGAAAGGAAAAAATTGATAGGTATAGACTCACTGTTACTCTAAATATACAGTTCCTGCCAAAGATTTATAATTTCAATATTAGATATTTTATGCTGGTATCCGTGTCATTTTTCCTTAACACTCCCCAACTAAAAATGACCTTAAAACGACTCAATTTATATTGCCTAGTTTTGTTTATTTGAATAGCTTCAGGATTTGTACACATTGGAGATTTTGACAATTTTAATTATTCTGCACATTTAACTGGTGAGAATTTAATTAGCCTCCTGTTCCCAGAGGGTGGATAACATAGGTGAGATCTTATAAAATCGCAAATTAATGAACGTGTACACAACTCCTTCAATTTGAAGTGAAGAATATTTCAGACCCTACAGAATATACTTTAAAATCTCCATTTAAGAATTCTTCAATTTTAATATATTCTGGAGGAATTGGCATCGGAAGTTAATTGAATATAATCTGTACTATAAAATATATTATTTCATTTGCTTTTTGTACTTATAACATAAAAATATATGACACATAATTTTAAGATTTTAATTTGCAATACTTTTTACTTATACCCTTGAGCAGTGTAAAAGCTTTGCATATAATCTTAGTTATTTCAAATGTTATGAATCATTTGAAGGTTAATGATCTGATTTTTTACTTTTAAATATTTTAGTGAGCGCTTTAGAAAACAAAGTCTTTTTATATGCTTAATCACAGTATAATGATCGAAATCAAGGAGTACACAGAAGCATCTGTCAGTTATTCCCTTTATATTTATTAGTAAGAAAACACAGCACAACGTTCTTTTTTGTTTCCTGGTCCAGGTTCTAACCCAGCTTTACATGTGTCAATAGCTCATTTAATGTCCACTAATCTGGAACAGTCACACAGTGTCTGTTTTGTCACTCACTACGTTGACTATAAAAAAATAAGACTTTTATTATGTTGAAGGTCCTCGGTATGGCTTTTCTGAAGTTTGCACATGATGGCATTAAATATTTTGGTAGAAATGTCACAAAATTGATGTTCCACCCTTCTTAGTGAATGAAATCAATACACACAAGATTCTTATATAGTTAATTTAGATTTTTTTGGTTTTCTTCATAATAATGTTTTTTATTTCCCTTTTTCATTAAAAGTATAATAAGTTGGAGAAATATTTTGAGGCTGTGCAAATATCCTATTTCTTATTGAAATTTTACCTACCACAGCAGCATGTAGAATAATTTTTCTGGAGAGAATTACTCCTATGATGCAAAATGATGAGTATAAAATTTCAACATTCCGTTTACACATTTTAAATTGGCATTCTACCATGAAGAAAATACGTCCGTGGTGTTCTGTTTAATTACTTATTCAGGCATTTAATTGATTAGGTAAGTATAGATTCATAGTTTCTCATGGCATGCAGTTGTATATGCCACTGTTCTTATTACTTGTGTTAATTTTCAAACTGTTTGAGATTTGGCCGCTGGAAGTCCTTCCAAGCCTACTCCTGTGTTCTTTGATATAACATCATGATTTACTTTGGTTATGCTTTACTTTCTGATTAAAAAGGTGATCTATAAAACAGGACAATTGCAGATTTGAATGCTGCCTCAACAGCTGTTGATACTGACAAAAATGTATAAATTCGCATACTCACAGCAATGTAGAGAACACTTATTTCAATAAATTTCTAAGAGGATGAACTTTTATAATATTTAGATTTTTCCATTTTCCTAGGTGTTAAGTGGTATGTCTAGAAGGTTTCATTTTCTCTGCCTGCAATTCTCAATGGTTGCTCTATTGATGAGCATATGGATTTTTGTGACTTATGGCTCTTTGTTCATTTTCTTACAAAATGTTTGATTTTTCACATTAAGTTTCAGAAGCCCTTACACACTAAGAACATTAGTCATTCATCTGTGAGAACTGTCCGGTCTGATGTTTAGTTTTTAGCAGTCCAAGTGGATTTGGATTCCCTTCATTTTATATGAGAAGTACAAAATATTAAGAGAAAAATAAGAGAGAACAGAAAATAGGGAGAGAGGTCTTTCTAAATTGGGAAGGGAATCAAGAAATGGATGGAGGGGGAAGGGAAGGGAAGGGAAGGGAAGGGAAGGGAAGGGAAGGGAAGGGAAGGGAAGGGAAGGGAAGGGAAGGGAAAGGGAAAGAGAGAGGATGGAAAAGAAACTGAGATGTGTTTTATACATGTACCAACTGCACACAGGAATGTAAGCACTAAGTACTGCCAGTGTGTACCAGTAACACATCTATATACCTTGCTATTATATCTAGTATTATCTTAGTAATGTAAATAACTGACCTGAGAATATAAAGAACTGATATTGTCGTACCATATATACATATATATATATTCTAAATCTACACATATATGTATATGTGTGTATATGTGAGTGTATATATATATACACACACACACATATATACTAAAATGTTCCCCACAGAGTCTAAAAGATTTCGAATTGGAGCTTTTGAAAGCTCACTGAGGGCGCTACACTCACCTTTGGTGAATCCACTGAGTTTCTAGCTCAAGGTTCGGTTAAAAGCAGGAGCGTGGGTGGGGCGTGACCCGGTAGCCTGGATTCTTGTCCTTATTCTCTTCCAGTCTCCTTGCATCTGTAGGCTGCTGTGGGTTGGGCAGGTTTTCTCCTCCATGCCCTTCCATCATGTTTTTTTAATTTTTTAAAAATTTATTTATTTACTCATTTTAAAATTATTATTATCATCAGCAGCAGCAGCAGCAGCATCATATTTGGCCTGGAAGCCATCTGAAAGAACTAAGTGCTTGGAAAAACATGAGCCAAAATAAACCTAGACATTAGGCATTTTGTCCTAGCAACGGGAACTCAGACTGACACAAGACCAAACTGAACTTGTTCTAAATTACATTTCATTTTACCCAAATCATTAAGATTGTATTCACACCACCCCAAGGTTAACTAGAGAAAAGGAAAAGACAGTAGAAGGAAACAATACTCATAATAATCTTCAGTTAAAATAGCTTGCATGTGTTTTATGGTAAATCAAATTCATGTATTTATTAGTTTGAATAATTTTCTGCTATCTCACTCAAACATTATTAAATTAGCCCAAGACTATGTTAGTTCAAGCAAATTTTGTTACATTCGCTGATTTCTTTTTTCCTACATACTCTTTTTTTTAACACAAAAAACAATAAAGGAAATACAAAATTATAGAGAAGACAGTAGGGAATCAGCGCTGGATGCTGTATTACATAATGTTATCTTCACATTTCTCGCTCAGTTATACAGATGATGGCTCATTCGATTAATCAGATTTCTCCACCTTCATCTCCGTTGTTCTCCCTCCCAATCAGTCGTCTTCCCTCTGATAGTAACTGTGTTATTATTATTATTATTATCATTTTTTGGTTTACTTACTCCCTCGGGGTCTCTCATTGGGAAGAGACATGGCTGTCTCTAATTATGCTGTAGCAAACATGGGTGCACATAGACTGCTATGGCAGGAGGTAGAAAAGCACCCATTCTCAAAGACAGTAGATTGGGTGCTCACGGAGGCCCAGTCGGGGCCACAGGGTCACCTCCTTGGGCCACCAGGCTCTGCCCCATCGCCATGGTCCCAGAGACCCAGTCCAGGTCTTCAGGGTTTTCATGTAGCCTGGAGGGAGCCACCTCCTCTCTCAGGCTGCTGAGCTCCCTGTCAAGACCCCCAGAGTCCCCTTTTAGGCCACCAGGGTCCCCCTGCAGGCTACCTATGACTCTTTCGAGGCTATCCCCACCCAGCTAGAGTACCGCGTCTGCACCCTAGTTCCAGTACTTCGCCTCCTCCCACCTCTTGATCTCCAGTGTTGCCACTCCCCGCCCCTTGCAGCTGGGCATTAGGTGTACTTAACATGCTGGGCACAAGTGGCATGAGGTCTCCCCTGTCGATGCTCACTGAGGTAGTCCAGGGTGTGTACTAAGTTTAGCTTTTAGTTGTAGGAGATAATTGGAGGGTTTTCTCAGGTCTTCTGTGTAGAGCATGTTGTTGTCTCTTGGACTCTAGGGCTGCTGCATTTTGTGTAATTTGTCTTTATAGGTTCATACAAGGTTCATATATGCAAGCAGTATGGAGTCCCTCTTGGTGTTCATATTAGTAGTTTTGGGTGAGTCCTGAAGCCTGTGGACTCATCCTGTTGCTGATGGGAATAGGTGGTGAATGTGTGCGCTGTCTAGGCTCAAGGTGCTCACAGAGGGAGTTCAGGGTGGGAGCTGAAGCCCCAAAACTCAGATCGTGTTTCCTCCTTGGTGTTGGAGTGAGAAGGGTGTGGGGCTATGTAATCCACCTCCATCTGCAGGTCTCTCTTACTGTTGTGCTCCAGTTCCCATTTGTTCTTTGGCTGGATCCCTGGGGATTGCTGTGGCCCTGGTGTTGCTGCCCCTGCTCTCTGCTGGTAGTTGCTCACACAGTGAAGAGGTATGGGGCCACAGCCTTGGGACAGGCATAGAGCTGAGTGTGGTAGGCTGTGTACTGATTGCTTTGACTCTGCCTTGCCTCCGGGCACTGATTAGAAAGGTTGCCTCAAAGTGGGGACTCTGCTTCAGTGGTTGTTGTAACTTTCCATGCTCACACTGGGCTCTACAACACTTTCTGACCACAGCTGTCCCTTTTCTGAGCTGTGCTTTCTCCTCTCCGGTCCTGGACCAGCTCTTGGAACTCTGCTCTCCTTTGGCCGAGTTGGGAGGCTCCCACAAGCACCGGCCTTGGAAGCTGAAGCTGTGAGTGCTGGAATGAGGGAGCGGGCCATGGGTGTGTACGGGGTGGTGACTCCCTCCTCCTCCGCCTCCTCTTCCTCTAACGGCACTGACAGCCCTCTGAGCCGTTCCTCCAGGAAAGATCATGTTTGTTCTTTCTGAGGGCTTCAATTCTCATTTCAGATCCTTGCCGTGTCAAGGGGACCCACTTCTTTCCTTGTCTTTCTCATGTTTCTATATTCCAGTGTCTGGGTGGCGATCCTCTGGGAGGACCTTTCTCTGCTGCTTATTCAGTCGCCATCTTCCCAGATTTTCCTGGTGAGGTTTTAAAATGTTCTCTGTGAAGGAATGGATTAAAAACTGTGGCATTTGTACACAATGGAATATTATTGAGCTATAAAGAACAAGCTGGGGCTGGGGATATAGCTCAGTGGAATAAGCGCTTGCCTAGCAAGCACAGGGTCCTGAGTTCGATCCCCAGTACCGCCAAAAAAAATAAATAAATAAAGAACAAGCTGGAGGCTTGTATAGGCAAATGGTCACGGTTAAAGACCATACTCATAAGTGAGGTAAATCAGATATACAAGTGCAAACAGCATATTGTATCATTAGTGTAGGAAGCTGGAGGTGGGAATATAAATTCGGAGGTATGAAGGGAGACTGCTCAAAAGTAGAGAGCAATCGGGATGAAGGGAAGGAGAAAAGGAAGAGAGGCATGTATATATGTGCAGGATGGCTGACATGATTGCACTATTGTAGCATATCGTTTATTTTTTCATTTTTTTATTTTAAAGACAAAAGAATGGAGACATATGAACCAGAATAAGCCATAAACAATACAGAAAATACAAAACTATACAGAATATAGTAGGGAATTAGCACTGGATGTTGTATTATGTAATGTTATCTTCACATTAGTTAACACATAAACATTAAAGGAAATACCAAATTATAGAGAAGATAGTAGAGAATTAGCACTGGATGCTGTATAATATAAACTTATCTTCACTTCTGTTAATACAAAAACGATTGAGGAAATACAAAATTATAGAGAACACAGAAGGGAATTAGCTCTGGATGCTGTCCTACCTAGTGTTACCTTCACCTTTGTTACTCAGTTACACAGATGATGGCCCATTTGATCATTCAATTTTTCTCCTCCCTCATCTCTGTTGCCCTACCACTCAATCAGTCATCTTCCCTGTGATAATAACTGTATTCCTGGGTTTATCTATACCCCTGGACTCTCGCCTTGGGAAGAGATATAGCTGCCTCAGACTATACTATAACATACATGGGTGTATAAAAACTGCCATGGTCGGAGGGGGAAAAGCACCTATGCTCACAGCGGATCGCCCAGCTCCACCCGTCGCTGTGCTATGGGCAGGGGCGGGTCCAGTCCATGGGGTGCCCTCAGCGGGGCCCACAGTGGAGCAGCCGCGGGGCCCACAGCGGAGCAGCCTCAGGGCACGCACCCCCGTCGGGGCACCCTTGGTGACCTGTTCGGCTCTGTCCCGTTGCCTCAATGCTGGAGGCCTTTCTCCTCCTGCCTCTTCCTGATCTCCAGTATTACTGTTCCCCACCCCTTGCAGCTGGGCATTGGATGAACTTGATACTTGGTATAAGGGCTTGAAATCTCCCCGGCCCATTCTCAATGTGTTATTTCAGGGTATGAACTGAGTTGAAAGATTAGTTCTAGAATAGGGTTGGAGGATTTTCTTGGGTCTGCTGTATAGAGTATGTCGTTGTTTTTCAGACTCCCGGTCTGCTGTCCTTCATCCAATTTGTTGCTATGGGTTCACGCAAGGTCCACATGTGCAAGCTGTAAGGAGTCCCTCTTGGTGCTCACATTAATAGTTTGGGTTGAGTCCTGAAGTCCGTGGATTCGTCCCATTGTTGGCAGGAACAGGTGGTGCTTGCTCAAGCTGCTGAGTCTCAAGGTGCTCCCAGAGAGAGTTCAGGGTAGGAGCTGAGTCCCGGCAACCCGGCTCATGCTTCCTGCCTAATGTTGGAGTGAGAAGGGTGTGGAACCACACGATCCACCTCCATCCGCATCTCCCTCCCATTGCAGTACTGGAGCCCCTGTCTGCTCTTCGGCCGGATCCTTGGGCCCCACTGTGGCTCGCCACCGAGATTCCCCTCTGCTCTCCACTGGTAGCCGCTCACCCAGCAGAGAGGCAGGGGGCCACCGCCTCAAGGCAGGCGCAGAGCCGGGCGTGGTGGGCTCTGTACTAGTTGCATTGATTCTCTCCAGGCACTGATTAGGAAGGTTGCCACAGGGTGGGGACCTGCCCCAGTGTCTGTTGTAACTTCTTATCCTCACACCGGTTTCAACAACTGCTCCTGACCGCCACTGCCTCTTTTCCTGGCTGCACCCTCCCCTCTCCAGCCCTGGACCAGCTCTCGGAACTCCGCTCTCCCCTGGCCGAGTCGGAAGGCTTCCGTGAGCATGGGCCTCCGAAGCTGAAGCTGCGCTGTTTCTTTCTAAAGAATTGACCATTAGATTTCTAAAGTTCTAAAATGGCCAACAGACCATAGAAAGATACCACTTTAGGCTCCTGCTTGAAACCAACAGCTTCAGAAAACTGCTGGCCTTGATTCAGGGCCACTGTCTCATATCGTTTTGATGTAAGGAACAATTGATGATTAGTTGTTTGATCAGTCTTGTATGTCTATTTGTATTGTCCTGAGCCTACACTTTGAAGTTATCAGTGTGTAATACAACAACCATTGTTGATCCCCTGACACCTTATCTGTAGTTCAGTTTTTGTACTGTTCTTGTGCTGCTGTGTGTCTGTTGAAATGGTTCTTAACTGAACAGAATCTAAAAATTATAGTAAGAAAATACCACACTTCAGAATAAATTTAATGCAGACATTTAGTAATTCTGATCTTAAAAATGTTATATACATTTATTACAATTCTTTTCAAGAAATGTGAGAGCCTACACCCTATGTTTATAAGTAAGAAAACACAAATCCTCCAACATCGAAATTTCCATTTAAACTGGTCTTCAGATTCCATAGAATTTTTAATTCATCCTTTTTGAGACACAGCAATGCCATCCTGACCTGTAGACGCACATATCCAACTTACTGAAATCATTCCCTTCATATCTACAGGGAAATGGACACATCTGTACCTGAGTTTACTTGAACAGGAATGCTTTTAGCAATATCAGTTGTAAGATAAGATACAGGAAACAATTCAAATGTCTATTCATAGGAAACATATATCATGATTCACAAAAAGAAATAACACAATAGAGAAAAGGGAAAAACTAAAATTACATAGCTCTGTAAAGATGTCCCTGTGAGAGGGGAGATAAATGAAAATCGTCAGAGAAGAAACGAGTCAATACAATTTTATTTTAAAAGTTAATCTGCTAATTATTGTAACTCCCCTACTAACCTGCTTTGAAATGATGTTTTATTGTTTTTATTTTTTTCTTTAAAATAAAAAATCTTCTATTGTACATTTCGCATCAGATAAACTGCAGAAAATTATTAATGCAGATTTCAAGATAGGAAACACAGAGGAAAGAAGGGCTAGCTTAATCGTGTCTGCACCATTTTTACGCACTTTGCATTACGAGGGGAGTTTCTTTCTAAACAGTCATAGAAAAACCATATTCACTTGTGACTGAGACACTTCCATTTTCATAAGACAATGGAAAATAAGGAAAGATGTAGTGACTACTACTAAGCTGAATGTATGAATCAGAACGTGAAATTGCTAAACACTAAAAGTAAAAATATGTTTTCACGTATTAATACAAATAAACCTTAAAAATAATGTGCTTCAACTGTCATTACTATCAGATGACCACCAGATGCCATGGTAGCTAGCCTGCAGCAGAGCCAATGCTGTCTATAAACAACTGCTATAGTAAAGCAATTTAAAACGTTGAATGCTGTAAAGGTAAATGTACACTGAGCTATTGCATGCCATATTCACTGTTTGAAAATTTCATTTGAGAAGAATGACGCAGAAGGGAATAGAGACACATCAGGGTCACCACAAGATGGGAGCTTCCCCTGGTAGAGCCTTAAAGGGGCCCCAGCTATAGCCCTGCATATCCAGAATGTAAGGTGTGAAGCCACACAATACTACTCTCAAACTCTAAGATTTAATCGTTATTGTACAACAATACTTTAGGCTTCTTTGGAATCATCATCCCCACTTCCTCTCCTCCTTTCCTTCCTTCCTCCTCTTCTTCCTTCCTTCTTTTTACTTTCATTTCTCTCTTCCTTTCTTCCTCCTTTCCTTTTTCTGGAATGGAAATGTTGCATCTACATCTGTCCTCCATCTATTTGGGAAGCACATCACTCATCAGTCCTTTCTCACAGATTCATAAAAAGAGAATGATTTTGAAATAGTATAATTTATATCTCAAATGTCATCTGATTTGGATGAGATTTAAATAAAACTTGGACTTTAGATTTGGAATTGATATAGAATGAGTTGAGACTTTTGAAACTTTAAGGATGAAATGAATGTAAGTTGCATGCAAGAAGGATACAAATCTTAGAAAAACATGCATGTTCGTAATGTTATAGAGACAAAATGTTCATACCATCTTTCAGATTCATGTATTGCAGCCTTAAAACCCAATGTCATGGTATTTGAAGATGGGTCCTTGGGGAATTAGTGTTAGATGAGGTCTGGAGAGAGAAGTCATCATGATGAAATTAGTTATCTTATAAAAAGAGCCATCAGGAAGCAGATGCACAGCTAGGAAGTGATCAACTACAATCAGACAGACAAGCCTTACTGGAAATGGAAGGACACAGCATCTCGACCTTGGACTTCCAGCCCCAGCAATGTGGGAAGTAAATGTTTGTTGCTTGAACTATGTAACCTACAATATTTTGTTATGGCTATCCAACCAAGCTAAGACAATAAATTAATTATCCTATCTAAAACTACAAAGGTGAGTTTGAGTGTAAAATTGCTAGACCATAGAAATAAAAAGAAATGAGAGTTTATATTCAAACACTTTACGGCAGCTGATATGTGGATAACACTTAAAGTACATAAACGATATAATAACAATTAGTTAAAAAGTAACACAGAAGAACCTTAAAGATACATGGATGAAGATCACTTTATTAGAAGACTAGTCATTGAAAAGAAAGTAGGGAAGCTTATTAACACTAAAATTTTCTGTTTCATTTGGTTTTACACAGTGGCATGTACTGCTTTTCAAAAAATCCATGCAATTCAAAATTAACCATTAGTTTACAAAGGGGATTTTGCATAAATATGAATCGTAAGTGCCCCTAAAATAGAGAGACCTGAAATTTCCAATTCCTGAGTGTTTCACCATTAACACGTAACAAAATGTTCGCAGATGGTGGAGCTGAATAAATATGGTAAACTCAGGAAGTCCGTGTTAGTAGGTAGACTGATGTCCCAGCAGTGCCACGTAAGAGTTGGGATCCTTGTGGGTTATTTCGTACAAATGCTTAGGTAAGGAAAAACAAATTGGTCAATTTGGAGCTTAGCTCATTAAATTAATAATGAAGGCCAGGAATATAGAGACCACAGATTCTGTCATGTCCCTTTATAAATGGGTCAAACAATAAGAATGCTTATGACTTTAGGAGTAAAAAAAATATTATAACCTAATCTTGTCTGGAGAAAGTTAACTCATCATGCATATAAAGCCTAATCAATTCTTTAATTCTATTTCTTCTTAATTGACTTTAATTGCAAATTATTGTCAACAAGGACAAATAGACCTTGCATTTTAAATGAAATGATACAACCATATTAAATGCAGCCTTGAAGGTTCCAAACCATTTCATATGCATGAATCCACAGCTTATAGAGGCTTTTGTTTCTAAAGGAAAGCAAAAACAGTCAACTTATACTTAATTTACTCTTAGAAAAATAGTACACCGACAAACCACATTTTATAAAATAGTTACTTTTTTTCACTGTGGTCTATAATGAGCTTATGTGAAAAACACTTGAAATGATATTAGCATTTCAACATTAATTTGCCTATCTACTTTGCTTTACATATTAAAAAAATATGTGCTCCTTTGTCTTACATCATTAGATAAAAATTGTCCAGGTTCAGGCTGATGAAGCAAACATTAGGTTATTACTACAATTTGAAACATTTGATACTTAGTTTAAAATATGATATTTAAAATTCTTCATGTTCCCTAAAATCATGTAACCCTATATCCCAACTATCACTAATATGCATCTTTTAAATTCCAATGACACTTTTATCTAATGTGTGGCAATAACTTTAGGTCAAAAAACAGAAATAAAATGCCTTGAATGTCATTCATTGACTCAGTTTTTAAAAAAATAAATAAGAATTCAAAAACTTATCAATGTAGGGCTGGGTTATAGCTCAGTGGCTCAGAGCCTGCCTGGCAAGCAGGGGTTCCTGAGTTCCATTTACTGTACCAATAAATAAGAAATATTTATCAGTGTACAGAGTACAATCAAGACATATCACCAAAACTACTCTCAGTTTCTTTCTAGAAAATTTCCATTTGTTAGGAAGAACATCACAAAACCGAGTAATGGTTCTTGGCATCCCAGGTCAGGATAAACACAAACTGAATTTCATGTGCCCAATCCAGAAACTGAGTTCTTCTTTGAAATTTCACCTTTTATGAATTTATTACATTTTGGTTTGAACATCATAATGACATTTGAGAAACATAAAGATACGGTAAAATAGTTTTTGAAGACTAAACATGAAAGATACCATATGTGTAGAGACGTAGGATACAATGAATATTTTCTTTGTCAAAAACTCCCAGTATGTTTTTACTCATTGTTAAAGATTAAGTGTTTCATGCATTTGCAAATACTCAATAAACCTTTTTGGCTTTAAACACATCACTACTATATACTCTGAAGAGATTAACTTTTCATAATTGATTAGATTACCAAAAATCCTGTGTTTTTTTAGCCTAGATGTCCTTTGTATTTTATTTGTACAAAATCTACCTTTGCTTTTGCTGCTGTTACTCAAGGTGAGACCTCAAAATGAGCTGAAGTATAGTTATTCTAAAATAAAGGGTTAAATTCTGCATATAAGGAAATAGTCTTTGTGGAAATTTTCACCCGTGCCCTCAGTGCTTTTTACTTCTTCAGCCCTTCCGTGCTTTCTTCATGATGACAAAAATAATGACTACAAACCATCCAAAATATGTTCTTCAGTTATGAAAAAGAAAGTACAGCACAGCTTTTTTTTAATCTTTCTGTGAAAATAAAGAAAAGTTTTTACCTGTAACTAGGATACTATCTTCATGAGAACTGATATCCAGTGCTTATAGATATCAATAATATATATTTGCTGGTCCTTAAGAATCAAGTAGCAGCTATTAAAAGGTGCACTCTTTTGGACCAACTAAGATACATTCTGTGTATGGGTCACTTTCATCAATTACATTAACCAGAGCATATTATAAAAATCATCTAGTAAAAATAAATGCAAACTATTAAACACTAGATGCAGCATGATCCTGATGTTAGAAAAGACGTATTTTCTTTGTTGAGCACAAATAACTAACAGAATTTTTACCAAATTTTTATCTGTAATTATCTGTACATAGTGAACTTTTGATAAACTTTCTTTTTCATTCATGTTATTGTTTTTCCTTAAAATTACGTTGTTGTCATTAAAAAAACAAATTATAAGCCAAAGAAATTACTTCTTTTTGAATTGTGTAAGAATTATATGTTAGGGCAGATTGCAATTGTTTTTGCAGAAATAGAATTCTTATTCTCCAAAGTTAAAGATGCCATTTAAAAGTGCATATATAGAATAATAGTTTGAAATCTCTTGATCCAGCACATGGAGTACTTCCCTTTGAAAAGACAAGTATTACTCACAAATCATTCTCATTTCCCCTCCTATGTGCAGTATATCTGATACAGTTCTTATTCTGAGAGGAACAACAGGACTCCAGTAATTTCCCAAAGAGAAAGAACGTCATGTAGGTCCTGTGGCTGCTATTAAAGATGAATTTTTATGTAAGGTCAGGATGAGTAATAAGTAATTATATCACTCAGGGTTGAATAAAAAAGTACTTGGTGTTAAATGACCTTCCATGAGTAGTTTAGTGTATTTATAAATATTTGCCATTCATTTGCCTTTTGTCACTGACTAAAGACTGACCTATGATACTTGTCACTGACACCTAACACCAAAATGAATTGAAATTTTGTCTTTAGAAATAGGTTTCCTTGATGCTGTGACATTTATAAATGAACCTTTAAAGACTGCACTTTTTCTATACAGTTTGTTTCAATTTCCTGTCACTCTCAAGTGGAGATTTTTTATAATACTAAATTTATCACATCTTTCCAAGATCATTTCTCTGATTCTAAGCTTCTCGTGTACACTTCATCTCTGCAGGAATCTATATTTATTTTTCCCCTTCGACTTACAACAAAATATATATGAAAGCACTCAGGACATGCTATGGCATTCCTTTAAGAAACAAAAACTACTGAATGTATGATTTACTAGTTTAACTCCCAAGTTAATGAGAAGCTTTGCCATTATATGTAGTTTTTTAAAGATAAGTCATTCTCCTAAGATGTCATTTTTAGACTCTTTCCCTTGGTTTATAATGTAGAAATTTAGATAGGGAAAATATTTAGTTGGTTCGTCACTATGTAAGTTAGAGCTTACCTATGGATCTTTTTCCATTCACCCTGTCTTGAATGATTTTTATTCGTCTTATTTTCCTTTTTCTTTTGTGAAAAGATTTCCTGCAACTATAAGCTTTGCTACGTGGATTCTGTCGCTCACTGCCATCATTTTTGCACTTTCTGCCTTCTCCTAATATTTTCCTAATTTTATAGTCCGCTCTTTCCCATGAAGACAGGCGATCAGGACATCTTTTGACATCGTTGCATAAACTCCAACATTTTTTTTTCTCATGTCATGTATAAGATTGTGATTGCTACTTCTTTAACAAGAAAAGGAGGAATTACACTGTTTCTGAACCCTAATTTGGTAGCTTAGTTACTCTATTTTTAAAACCTTAATGCAAAATAAATTTGTGTTTTGTGTTATGTATCCTTGAGTGTAGTGCCAATGTTACTGAAGATACATGCCAGTTTTCTAAATAGCTAAACCAACCTAATACTTCATGCAGTGTTTAATTATACATTTTAGGCCATTCTTCAGTTTATTAAGTTCTTTTTAATATGGATAGCGCAGCTTTATTGCCACAAGAAGATCATGTCTGAAGCTCACACGTCCACTGGGCACCACTACCGGCATTTTCCTCCGCCGAGGTCAGGAACCCAATTAACCCTTATTGCAGAAAGGAAGAAGGAAATACCGGCGATCCTGCACGCTGAACGTTATCTGAATCCAATCTGGTAGTCATTATTGATGACTTAGGGTACACTGAAGTCAAAGATATGAACCTAACAGAATATAAATTTTTCTGTATTTCACTAATGACTATTCCAAATGTTTTTGGAAATCAGGAAAATAAAGCTCCAAAGTTATCTGAAGGATTACTATTCATTTATCATGTGTGAATACCTGAAACAATTTCATAGAAGAATATATATCATCTTTACTATAAAAGAATTTGCCTATGTTTCCTCTAATATCCATTATATGAGACTGACAACTCACAGAATAAAAGGTTATTAATTCAATCCCAGTTGATGTGTAATATTTTTATTCTCTTACTTTTAGAAAGGGAGTAGTTTTAGTGACATATCTATCTGCTTGCAACCTTTATTGTGATTCTTGGAACATTTAAACTGTTCATAAATTGCTAAATTTATGGAATCATATAAATATATGCATATAGTTGGACATAATATTTTAGATCATAATTGGCTTACAAACAACTGTATTATTTTCATTCAATGATGTGTCTATAATTTCTATGAAATGATGTGTGTTTCTAGAATTTTTTAACGTATATAATAAGTACATTGCAGTATGTAGTAGAACACACTACACTGAGAAATAAATCAAACTGGTCATGTTTAATATGTCAAAAATAAACTAAGACCCTTTCTTACTAGAACTAGCTGGTCTGATAATATTTCCAGCCTCACTGGTACAGAAGCTGCCTTTATTAATCCATTTTCCCTTGTTTTAGTTGAGTACAAGTGGGGGGAATTTACAAGAAACAAATGTTAATAGAGTACTGGTAGCTGTGTTATTTTGAGCAGCCTGTGCTTCAGCTCTCCTGCTTTATGAATTCACGCTGGTGCCTGCAGGTTTCAGAAGCAGCTCAGGCTCCATAGTTCTGGGGTCTCAAGACCTGCCCCTGACTTTGCATTCTGTTGTGTTGGTAGCGTCGTGCCGGTAGGAATTTTCTAAGGCGGCTCCTTTCTGTATTAGATTTCTGTCTCAGTCAGTAGCTGTTCAATATGACCTTCGAAATTGCAGTGGAAATTACAGAAACCCACAGATTCAGACCTGAAGTTCTGCACAGTGGAAACCAAATGTACCAGCCAAGACTTGCCTTGTGTGCCTTCCCTACCATACTGGCTCCACCAGACACAACTTGAATGGTTTAAGACTCAACTAAAGGAGTTAAGCAACGCATTGGGGCCCCAAGGAGCCCTAAACAGCAAGCTTAGGAAGAATGAGCCCATTGGCGATCTTTCCATCCCCGACCCAGATGTCTGGACCTGCAGTGGGAGGATGACCCTGATAACTCAGAAACTGCCTTTACGATGGTGTCTTTGTCATGTTTTCTGATACACAGCACATGGCTTTTTAAAATCTCTATCTAGCCCTTTAGAAGTGGTCACTGCACCAAACCCTGTTTCCTCCCCTGAATATGTTTCTTTGCTCTTCACACGTTAGGCTGCAAATTTTCCAAAGGTTTCCTGTTTCCCTTTATCCCGCATTTCACTGAAAGCAGCCAAAGTAGTCATGCACTGCCCCAAAGCTCTGCAGTGCTTAGACAATTTTCTGCCAAATCTTCTCTCACCACTGTTTGAATCTACATAGCTTAAAGCCAGAAAGAATAACACAGTCGGTCCAAGGTTTTTGCAACTCAGTAACAAGGATGGCCTTTGTTCTCATTTCCAATACCGGGTTCCTCAGTCCTACGATTTCATCAGCATGGCTTTTACTGACTGTAATTCTACCAGCATTCTATCAATTATGAACTCTTATGTAATTTCCAAGACATCCCAAACTTTCCCTAGTCTTCTTGTCATCATTCTGAGCCTTCACAAGAATCACCCTTAATGTTCCATTTATAACAATGCAGGCTTTTTCTAATCCATTCTTGGCAAATTTTCCAGCCCCTGCCCATTGCCTATTTTAAAAGCTGATTCTAAATTTCCAGATCTTTATTATTAGTAATAGTTACATTTCTTGATACCAGTTTCAGGTATTACTCTGATTTTATGTTGCTATAGTTGAATGCCAGTGCTTAAGTAATTTATGAAGAATAAAGGTTAATCCAGCTCACAGTCATGCAGGCTGGAATGCCCAAGGTTGAAGGTCAGTATTTGGCAAAAGCTTTCTTTCACATGAGTATTCTTTGCAGAGGTCTGAATTAGCATTGACATCACATTATGACAAAAGTACATTTAAGAAACATAGCCAAACTGGCTTTTGATAACTGTTCTTCTCTGGAGAGAATACATCCATCTATCAGTCCGAAAATGAGTTAATCTGCTCATGTTGGCAAAATCCTCATGGTATAATCATCTCTTGAACATTTCTACTTGATTCCCCCATCTGAATACCTCAAAATAGAAAAATCTCAAAGTAAATTTTGGTGGAGACACCCAAATCAGGACACTGGCAATTATCCAAATTAAAAAAATAAAAGTAATTAGAATTGTAAACTGAAAAGTTTTGGATGCCTCCTTTTCATTTCTAGTTCCTGCCCAGTTATTTAACCATTCTCCTTTATATTACTTTCCAAGGATCACTCAACTCTCCCTATTCCCTTCAAATCTGATTTTCCAAATGTCCTTCAAATCTCAGTAGCTGAGTGATAAGCATCTCCTTCCTCAACTAGTGTACTAGTCTACTAAAAGCTACAGTTCCTGGGCTCAGTCTGGGCACTCTTCTCTCTTCCTTCCTTCCTTCCTTCCTTCCTTCCTTCCTTCCTTCCTTCCTTCCATTCTCAGCAGCTTTTATTTCTTTTTAAAATACCTGTTCCCAACTCCTTAGGGGAGAAACAGACCCACTTCTCTGTACACATGAAATGCAGCTTCCAGCCTGGCCGACAATGTCCACCAGACTCTGGCCCTTGGCCCCCTCACTAGCTGTTCGGTAGAACTTGTAATATCTCAGCAATCTCTACAGAAGAACCACTGGGGTGCTTTTGGGTTATGGATAATTGGAAATTGTTGAAAAATTGTAAAAAATCGTTAGAACCACATTAACTCCATTGTGCCTTCTTGTCTCTAGATTACAAAATCCAAATAGGTATTTGTCTTAAATCCCTCATGAACCAGGCATGGTATATGAATCTATGATCCCAGGAGGCCGAGACAGGAAAATCAAGATCAAGGCCAGCCTGAGCCACATAGTGAGTTCAAGGCCAGCCTAAACTATATACCTAGACTTGTTTCAAAAAACAAAAAAATTTTCCCCATCAATCTCCAAAAAATCCCTATGATCTATTGTGTACTGAGTGAGACTCCAGGAAATTCATCAAAGAATAGCTCCTAGAAAGCTAACAACTAAGTAGGTACGTTGTATTGCAAAATATTTGAATTTTTGCACACACAAATTTTAAAGACTTCTGAGAATGGATCAGAATAAGCATCACTCTTTAAGAAATGCTCTTCTCTAGGGGTAAGACCCAAATTACAGGCAGATATACCCTAAGAAAATATCCATCTAAAATGTAAGAACTTAGATGTACTATGTTTGAACTAGCTACCAGAACACAGTGTCCTGTTATTTATAGTGAATGAAACTCAGAGCCCATAAAACATGATAAACTCTAGAAAATGCAGTCAAAAATTTCTAGAAATGCAAAAAATAGGAAAACTGATCATTAATCTAGAAACAGATAATAAATAACAGAAATATATGATCCAAAATTAAAATGAATTGCCAGAAATTTTGAAACAACTTCAATATGTTAGACAAAATTGAGTATAAGACAAGACTACAGATGAAAAGAACTGTGAATGATAAATAGTACGAAATACAAAAATCAACCCAACAAGCTTTCTAAAAGTGGGAAAGTCTGCCTAAAATTAGGGACAGATTAGATGGATTTAACATCAACTGAACCCTGCCAAACATAGTATTAGGAAACTTTAGGACAGTTCAATTAAGAAAAAAAATGTACCTCATATTATATATAGAAAGAGGGCATGAAACAAATAGAAAAAATACATATTATAAACATTTAGAGAATCAAATTTCCTAATATCCACATGTAAAGTGATAGTAAGAGAGAATGACAAACAATATTAGGGGAAAATTCTATAAAACTAGTGAAAAATATTTGTTCACTAATTGAAGAAGCTCATCAAACCCCACACAAGATAAATATATGTAAAATTTCACCTGAATATATTGCAGAAAATCCCTTAAACCAAAATATTTGAGGACATGAAGGCCAGCTGATTTATCAATGAAAATTATAATTAATACAATGGCAATCAAATGAAGTACTGAAAGTGAAAGTAGAATAAAACAACAAAAAATTCACCATAACATTCTATATTCAGAGAGTATTTACTTTCAAAATTAAAGTCAAGATTCTTGTGACAAACAAAAGCTTAGGCTTTGTCACATATAAGTCCATAATATAATAAATACTAAAGATAAAATTCTTTGAAAGCATTAATATTTAAGTTGGAATTAACAGCACTAGAAATTGTAAATATATGGATACATACAAAGGAATGTTAACTATCTAAATCAATAAAAACAAAGGTATTAAGAATAGTCTTGGTTTATGAATTACAGAATAATGAAGTATGAAGAAAAAAGAAGTTAAATTAAGCAAAAATATGCTACTTTGTTGTTTGAGATGTAAAAAGTACTACTTTGAGATTGAGAGAAATATGTCAAATATGTATTCTTAATTTCTATTTTAAATCCAAAATTAAGAAATATTGTAAGTATAGCTAAAATCTAACCAAATAAATTAAGCAACATATAATTAATATAAAGTAAGATAAGAAATGAGGTAGATTTGTAGATAAATAAATAAAGGAAAATTATATAACAACACTAGATCCATATTCCCCACAGCCATAGTCAACTGGGGCTAAACAGTGAAAACCCAAGTTAAAGACAACATGGATTTCAAAATGATCCATTCCCAATGGTTTCCTGCATTATGAACTTGTTACCTGTCTTTTGTACTCTATGATCACTTTCCTAAAATCTCTGCTCCATGGAAGCCATAACCTTTGTTTCTTTGTAAACTTTTCATGAAAGCAAATGTTAGTAAAATAGCAGCATTCAGTCCTAGATTTACCAGCTTCCTCATTTCAAATATGTATTTCACTGACTGTTGATAAAATGCAAGAGCAACTTGATTACCTATTAGTGTTAACTCAGGAATACTGACGAGGCCATTGTTTGAAGTAGATTTTTTTTATTTTTTGAGAGAACGTATTCATTTAAAGTCATTGATGTCACTGCAGATCAAATTATTATGATTTCTCATGGCATATCACCATCCCCCAAAGACCATGGAGTTTCATCAGTAAAATTAGGGTGCTCTGTTGGAACCACTAGGTTGTAAAAGCCTGCGTTTCTTCTAAGACTCATGCATGTGTGCTAAAAGTGAACTGCATTTTGGTGAAAGGAAAAGTAGTTTGGGTTAGTGATTTTGCCATCATTAGGCCAAAGAACAACTAGATACTCCTTCAAGAGTGACTCAGACATCAAAATGAGGAAGGACCTAAACTTTGGGTAACTTAAGATGGTCATTAAGATGGATATGGTAAAGACATGACACATAAATATTACGCTAAAGGAGGACAGAAATAAAACACACAAGAGTTAATGTTCAGGCATGTTGACTCACATGTTAATCCCACCGCTCCAGGGGCTAACGCAGAAGGAACACAAGTTGAAACCAGCCTTGGCTACATAGTAAGACTGCCTCAAAAAAAAACAACAAAAATTGAAATTTAGAAAAAAAATGGAATATGTTACCACAAAGGACAAATTTTACTGCAAGTGTAATGATATGAGGCATGTTCATGTGTTAACCAAGCGCACAGTAGTTTTGTAGTTCAATCATGAGATCATGGGTGTCTGTACCGGGGATATTTGTGTATAAAAAAAAGGGAAACACTTAGTACGCACTAGTATATAAAGGACAGAGGAGATTAATGTAGGTGAGTTCAAGTATAACACAGCTTTCACCTTGAATGCAATATGAAACACGGGTGAGCATGTGTAGCGAGACATAGGTCAATGGGAAGGCGGGGAGGATCCACACAGGTTTACAATTCTCAGCAGATGATAGTATAACAAGAGATCATATAGGAGGAGATGTATTAAAGCTTGCTTGTCTTATTTTATTAGCTTGGCCTCCATTTATTTACGTACTCTATTAAAACATATCTCCCATTAAAAAGATAGATTTTTATCTCATTCATTTTGCTGTGTATCTTGTTTGATGACCATGACTTGCAAGTAAGTTAGGACAGAGAACGTTTTGTTCATACTCTACCACAGACATCATAAAGTTTTGTAAACTATATATCAGCTAGGAAAGACCTCCCTTGCCTACTTTCTGAACGTGTGTATCTCCTCATAGGATCAGAATTTAGACTGAGGGAAAAAATTTCCATAAAATGACCTTGAAGTTCTAATATTTAAGTGAGGAAAGTGGGGTAGAAAAGTATTAAGTTTCAGTCACTCAAAGCTCTGCCAGGTTAGAATAGTTACATCCTTCTACAGAGGTTAAAAACTATTAGACTTTTCTTTCTTTCTTCACAATGGATTGCATTTTCAACATATAGAATGATATTGAAAAATATTAAGGGACCTATCACCTTAAAATTTTTATTTTTCTCCACAGAAACTTGACAGAGTTAAGCAACAATAGCACATCCCTTTATGAAGAAGTTTAGTCTAAAGTTTAGATAGAATTTTCAGTTGATGTGATCCTTTGAACAAGCTTCAGGTTTCTTTTTGAAAATAAGACTGTAGAAGGTCATCTGGAGGAGACAGAAGAGGTCAATGTGGAACAAGAGCGGGTCTGATAAGGAAGAAGAGGTACACTGAGCTGGTTGTTACTAGCTTCCTCAAGCTGACTTCAAGCTGTCTGAGGCAAAGTTGAGGCCCAAGAATTTATACAGAGGTGAGCCTCCACTCAGACAAAGCCCGACTTTGTGATGCAGCTCATTAGCAAGAACAAATCTCCCCAAGACTGCTAAGCACCTAATTTGCTATGAGGATATGCTTTTCAGCAAAGAGAAAAAAAGACAGCCATAAAATTATAACTTCAAGCATAATTAAATGCTAGACAAATATAATTATATATCCAAGGATACTTCAAGATGCTCTATAAATTTTGTCATATATATATGTATTGCCACTTTCATCTAATTCAAGCTGGCACTCAATCCCTTGAATATTCACTGGAACTGGTATAACTAGAATAGTACAAGTATTGGGGTGAAGATAACAATAAGAATAATTTCATCTAGAATTTTCATTAAAGCTTGAAATTTAAAAGGTATGAAATTATGGAACACAATACATGACAATTTTATTCCCTGTTGGGTGGGGTGAGCTGTACATATTAAATGGCTGTCAGAGGTCTGAGAGTAGAATGATTAATATGAGAGAACCTTCAAAGAAGTTTAGTTTTAAATAGGGAGACCCAGAATTAGTATTTTGTTATGGATTTTGTGATGGAAGACTCTTTGCTTAACTGAATGCATATGAACAGAAACTTTACAATTTCATACCAGGAAAGCACCAGTTTTCACATAAAGAAACGATACCAGCTGATCTGTGACTACAAGAATGTAGTCATGTTCTTGTAAATATATTTTAACTGCAAGTTCAAAAAGATAAGCAATAAGGTATTGAAAGGTGCAGTGAAGCATAACTTGTGCTATCGTACTAATGGAGATTTTATGATTTTTTTTCTGTTGAAAACATTTGTTGACCTAGATTGGCTTGAGGACAGGAGGAGAAGGGGGACAATGTATAATGTAGCAATTAGAGGAAAAAAATCCAAAGTTTAACTCGTAAAGACATCAGGGGATGTTTTATCCAATTTTATTACAAGACCTCACAACACACTTGAATTTCCTTCCAGCTCATTGTATATTTAAAAGATATGAAACTTAAACCTACTTTCTCAAGGGAAGACAATAATGTCAATAATCTTTAGATATTCATGTTGTAGCTTTTTCTTCATCCTTGTTTCATCAAAAGAAGATGGTTTTAAGGGGATCTATAAGAAATCCATACTATTTGGTGCAGATGAACAGCAGAAGTTATTTCTGGTTTAACAATGTATTTTAAATGTACAAAGTGCAAGCCAGCATATTTATTCAAATTATCTTATGTAATAATAAAAAGACAGTCAACACAAAACATGTATGAAATTATAGTAGGGGAAATAAATCATACATAGTACATTGAGTTATTTTCTATATCATTATAAAATGGGAATTATGTGTATTTTTCCTTTTAATAAGTTTGAATTGTTTGTTCTGCCTATAAAAATGATTGTTAGGAAGAAGGTAAATAGTAGAAGTGAGGCATTTAACATATCTTAAAGAAAAATAGTGAGTAAATTCCTTTTAATGTGGGTGGAGGCCAGATCAGATATCCAGTTTCTAGATGTTTATAGTAATGAAAGAATTATGTTGCAATACAATGATGTATAGGATGAGATCTTTGTAGGTGGTGATATTTAGTATTCTTGAGAACTCCTGGAACTTATATCTTCTTGAAAGTGACTGAATATTTATTACACACCAGGTAATAAATATGCAAAATTTAATTGTATTAACTTAGTGAGGGACTTCAGAGGCGCCATCAGTGATATTGGAACTGACACATAAAGGCGGATGCGTGTCCCACAGAGGAGGTGGGAGACTGCAGTCTCCAGGGATGATGTCAGAAATAGCCTTTAAAGCGCTGCTCCGATCAGGTAAAATGTCTTTATTTGCAACTCGCACCATCAGTTTCTATGGTACAGTACATTTTCTATTTTTTCTGCTGTGTTGGAAATATATTTCTTTATAAAATAGTGATAACTATAGATTTTGAAATCTGTAATGGCACCTTTGAAATAATCAAACTGATTGTATATTTGAAATGGATTTTACAAAATATGCTGAGAAAAAAAGAGACAAAGCGAAAGAAAATATATGCAGTATAACACTAAATCAGACCTTGAACAGTTTCCATATATGTTTCAGTTACTCTTAAATGATAAAAATTTAAACCCAGTTTGATAATTGAGTTGTTCACTATATATTTATTAAGATTCTGAAGTACATCATATATATCTCATTTGACTGAAATACAGTATAGTATCAATGAAATACAGTATAATACAATATTTTCAGCTTTTGTCACAGTTTTAAATGATCACCTTCACGAGAATAGCCCTGCGTCTAACTAGGTACTATGGCATGCATCCATGAGGGACTGGGCAGATATGGGGGAGATTCTAAGCAAAGGCTCAGCCAGTATACCACAGTGACGGTGGTCTGTTTATTCATTTATATATATTTGTGTAGGTGCTGTGAGAATTATCAGAATAACATTGATTTTATAAAGATTTCTAAGAGGAAAAAACCCTTTAATATATTTTTATTGTTTCTTTTACAGTATGTGAGAACTGATCCACGACCTACATATGAATCCTCAGCCCTTTCTTTGTTCTTATCTTGACACAGAGAAGTTCTCACTAAGTTCCTGTGTTGCCCAAGCGGGGCTTGAACATGTGATCCTCCTGTCTTTGCCTCGAAATGCTGGAATTACGAGGATGAGCCATTATGTCCAGCTCTAGTATGCTTTGTGTCCTGTCGTGGAAATCACAAAAAGCACTTACGAACAGAGTTTTAAGTTTTATCTTTGGCTTTCACATATAATAAATAGGTCAGACTGAGATTTATTTCATTGTCCAATAGTATCTCCTAAAAATTTCACTCACTTTGTTATAGGGCAGATATGGTTTGATTCATTGATAGCTGTGACTCTTCTGTTCTCCACTGGGGAGCTCTGAGCCCTACTGCATAACGCATTTTATATACAGGGAAATTAAGACTCAAAGAGATGAATTATCTTTCCTATATG
Source organism: Dinomys branickii (assembly GCA_004027595.1). NCBI lineage: Eukaryota > Metazoa > Chordata > Mammalia > Rodentia > Dinomyidae > Dinomys > Dinomys branickii. The sequence continues at coordinate 31,993 of PVLD010006328.1, forward strand.
GCACCATGCTTGATTCCCTTACTTAAGTGAACAAAATTAGACAAGTGCTGTCTTAGCCAGTTTGGGCTTCTGTAACAAATACCGTGGACTGAGGGTCTTATAAATGACAGAAAATTATTTCTCATCAATCTAGAGGCTGGGAAATGCAAGTGAAGATGTTGACACATTTGGCGTCTGGTGACAATCCATTTTTTCTTAACCGTATTTGCACCGTGTCTGTGTCCTCATGGAGCAGAAAGTGTAAGTGAGCTATCTCAGGCTCTGCCTTCCTCCCCTAACCACCTCTTGAAGTCCCCATGTCCCATTACCATAACCCTGGGAGTCCCAATTTCACCCTACCAATCTGAGGGGGACACAGCATTTAGACCATGGCAAAGTGCAGGAGAATGTCACAATAGGTCTGGAGACAGTGACGCTGCCCTGCTTTTCCAGAAAAGAAGAAAGTAAAAACAGAATCAATAGAGAATACAACTTCAGGTGGAAGTTACACAAAACAGCACGTCACTGATCAACTCTGAAAGAAATCATCGTCTAGCCTTGAGCAACTTTTAATTTACTCCATATTTCTATAGATTTTACTATTCTTAGCATCTTACATCAATTAAATTTGCAACGTACTTAATATTATTGTGTTGTTGAATACATTAGTACTTTATTACTTGCCTTTTCCAATAAGTTGTATATAATGTTTATTATATCTTACTAAAGTTCTTAAAACATGAAGAACTTCACAAAGTAATGACTAATGTTTCCTCAAAAGACAACGTGAATTCTTCTCACTTCCTCATTTATCAAGACCAGGAGCTGTTCTAAAGATGCTTTGAAGTCCACTGAAATAATCAGTAGTATTCAGTAATGGCAGCAACCCCACCTTGATGCAATCACCAGCTGGCATGCAGAATGACTACTTGAGGTCTTAATAGGTCAGTATAATAGAAATTTTGCTCTCAGTGATCAGGAAAATAAAATTATTTGAGGTTCCTATCTATATGGAAAGAAAAAGATTGTACTAGGGCAAAGAATGTTTTCATTTGAGAAAGGAAATGGTGATTTAAGCGTGTAACCAAGAGTTATGTTCCAATAAGGAAGATGAAAGATTTTTAGGGTGTCAAGCAGAGAGACTGTGTTTTGGAACATTTTGGATTGATTGATAGAGAATCAGGTTGGAGATTGAAGAGTGGAGTTGTTTGTGGCAATCTGCAGAGACCTTGTAAGATTCTGGAAAGTCAGGGTATGGCTTAATCATGACATTTCACCAGTTCTCCTTTTGAAAGGACAAAATGGCAAGATAGAATATACTTTGTTTGAAAATACATCATAAAGTTTAAAATATGCTATTAAATAGTCTGATAAGCCTGTTCAAAATTTTTTAAATTATAAATGACATTTGAGAAGTGTATTATTTCCTATGCACAGACAACTTGAATAAATGACCTTGTTTTTTCTCTCTTCAGTGATCCACAACTCAACATAGAATAAAAAATTGACAGTCAAGGGAGGTAGGGTATGACGTGAATATTTTAATACATGTAAAAATTTAGATATTTGATCCAACACTTTGTATTGGTAACTTACTGAGTTCTAAGTTTGTTTTATGTGAAACTAAAAGCCTTTGAAACACAGCCAATGAAAATGAAAAATATTTATACATGAATTTGTATCTCTTTAAAGGATATACAAAAGTTAATTTTTAACTAAAATGTGTGAACCAAAAATGGAGTCTGTTATTTTAAAGCTAATTCTTAAAAAATTAAGACATGATGAAAAAATTATAGACCTACCAACTTATTCTACTTAAGAGTTTCAACCAAGTTTTAAAATGTCATGATTCCTCATATTAGTTTGAAACTTCAATTTGGTTTTAAAAGTCAGAATTCAATATTCAGATAAATACATATTAATATAAAGTCTTTTCAAAATTGGATGCCAACCCTATAGTTATAGAAGATAAATGATAATATGAATACACATAAGGTTGCTAAGAACAATCCAAAGGTCTGATTTTGCATTTGCTGTTTTATCCATTACATTTATTGATTACTTTCTCCTATGTATACAAAATATTACATAAAGCATTAATTATAGTATGCTTCTTAGAGTTTCTAATTCTATTCATTGTGCCTTTGAAGATAAACAATCCTATGGGCAGATATTAATGGTCAAGTCATTTGAACTAATTTTTAGTAACAACTGTATACATTTTGATAAAAACATATCATAACTAATGAGAGTTTAATACAAAAACCAAACTTCAATCGCTTTTACCCACTGTCCCAGTGGAGTCTTTTTGCAGTAACAATAGGGATTTCTGCATCCCTGTGACTACTGCAGTACGAGTCCCCGTAGCCAGTGTGGAACCAGACTAGATGCGTATCTGCAAGTGAACAGATAAGGACAATGTGGTACACTATTATTTAGCTGCTAGGAAGAATAAAATTCTGTCATTTTCCAAAAAAATGGATTTGGAGACTACTATGTTAAGCAAAATAAGCCAGACTCGCAAAGGCTAATAATGTGTGTTTTCCTTACTACACGGTGCCTGAAATGTATGACAAGAAGGTTAGCAACCAAGAAGGGAATAAGAGGATGAGGGTGACTGAGGGATTACACACATCAAACCCTCCCAAGGCTGTGCAATTGGAGGCAGGAAGAGACTAAGGGGTCGAGGGGCAAAATGATCAAAATATATTGTATGCAAGTAAAACTTTGCCAAGTGGAACCCATTAATTTTTTTAAAATCCCAAAAAATAATGTAATATAAAACATTCCTTTTTAATTAGCCAATCTTTTCATAACCTGACAAACTTATGTGATTGGGACTAGAGACAAAAAGAGGAATCTTGGAATAATGAGTTGGTTGATCTTGGAATAATTGGTTGTTAACCATTTTTTTTTTTGGGTTTTACTTTTGGGAGGACCTTTTAATTTTGGTGGCAACTTTCAGTGTTTCGTTTCTTTTTCATTCAGAGAATCCACGGTACACAGTGGAAGTCACTTTATGGTCTCTAGTCCTTGCTTTTGTCTGTCCCTCTGGGCTTCATTCTCTTTCTCAGGTGAGCAAGCTACAGATGAAAATCTGTGTTATCTGCTAAATTGTACCAAGTTCTCTGAAAACCACTCCAGTTAGGAAGTGAGGAGATCCACTATCAGGACAAAGCACCTCACAAGAGCGTGTCTAATGGAAAGAACGGTTAGAGGAGTCACAGCACAAGAGAAAACAAAAAACTAGTGTGAAAAGCAACATTTAAAGATCTTTTTGGATCACTGGCCAAATTTTTGCAAGCTATTACTTTTATTAATGTAGTTACAGGAGGAAAAATGATATTTCATAATGCTTTAAGAAACAATGCAGCAAAAGTTGTGTGTGTGTGTGTGTGTGTGTGAAGGAGAGGGAGCGGGGGAGAGAGCAGGAATGAATTTCAGAATTGCCTTTGCTATATTTATGCATCGTTACGTTTATTTGGGGGGCTCTTTATTATGTCATTGCTCATTATTTATCAAGATATGGCATATTTGAGTGTTGCTTTTTATGAAACATTACTATCTGATTGACTATGTACAAAATCATTCCTTTTTACTCGTTAATTTTTTAGTAGCTTTACCACATATTGGTTTAGTTATCTGAAATGCTGAGTTTTAATACATTATCTCCTCATCCATAGTGTCTGATCAACTAGGGCAAAAGGCCTATTTCGTATTATTTACTCATTTCTTCCTTCACTCTCTGTTCTCCATTTCCACCTGAAGTCTTTCATCCAAAGCCTATTCTAAGGTCCCAGTGACGTCAGACTTGGGTATGTCCACGAGAAATGTGTAGTTCTCCTGTGCATAAGGTTTAACGCATTTAGTGATTACTGTGCTATGAATCTCATTCTTCCTTACACACTGTATCTCTCAACAATCTACTTTTAAGGTCCATCCAAGTAGCTCTTATTATTTGACATGTAATTATTGGTCATCCAAATTAAATTTCCAAATCTTATTTTGCTTACTGAAAAGTGACTTTTTCTCTTACACTTTCTAAAGTGTAATTGTGAACATTAAAATCAGAAATTTTTTGTATATTTATTATGTATTCACATTTACTTCCTTGTTTTTCCTGCATTGCCTCTACATAATCTCTATGGAAATTGATTTAATTTTAATACCTACATTTCTTTAATGCCTACAGTTCAATATTTATTTAATGAATTTCCTAATACTGTGCTTAAATTTGGGATAAAACAGTGGGAAAACTAAAGAAAACTATTCTCAGTCTTAGGAATTTTATGCTTTCAGTGAGAGGGCAGAGCAGAGATAAGTAGGCAGTTACATTACAATGTTCATCATAAGAAGGAGGAGAAAATTATGCTGAAAGAAACTAGGACAGAAGTTGCCAACCCCAATCCAGTTTCCCCAAAACATGTCTGGAAACTGCACTGGCTGAATGCAAAGTTCATATTTATCTAAGTTTATATCAGATAAAGTAAAATGAGGAAGACAATAAAGGGCGTTGCAAAGGTCTGGTGTCAACAGTAGTTGTGATATGTTCGAGAACATATTTCATTTTCCACAGAAATCTCTTGTATCATCTCGTTTCTGTTTTCTTTTTAATGTTTGTCTTGATTGTTCAGCATTAGTTTTCCTTATATACAAATGTCTTCTTTCTTCTAGTTTTAATATGTACAGACCTCATTTTTTTGCCACTACTTTCCCATCTTATTCTATAGAAGTAGCACAGACACTATTGTTGCTAACATGCAGAAAAGAAGGATTTATTTATTTTGTTCATATCCCAGAACCAGTTACAAATTACTGTCTTACATGATAAACAATAAAACTAATTGTAATACTTGATCCTGTTCAGAATTTTGCTATTTCTTAGCCACTAATATAGTGCTGATTTAATGATCCAATAAAGAAATATTAGCAATAAATATATAGTTTCAGGGTCATAAAATCACCTGTGGTACTCCCAAGGCAAAATATCTATAATAGATATTTGCTGATTCTGTATCACCATGCATGCCCTAAATAATTAGCCATCTTTGATGCAGGAATATTGCATTTTTAGGAATCTAAAGATTTGGTTATTTTACAAGGTGGAATTATTTAGGGAGAGAACCCCTCAGACACAGAGGGGTTACATTTGTATTACTTGGAAAATTTCCTCATAATGTCTTACATATTGTGGTACTTTTTCTCATTCCATATTCTTAGATGTTGTTATGGATGATACATTGTGTCAACTTGGGGAGTCTAGAGGTTTAACTAAGTAACTCAACAGTTGTAAATCTTGGGGTAAACAGGATATGCCCTTACCCTTGTGGGGATGTTGTTTATGTTAATTTGGGAAGCTTTAAAGGTTAACTGTGTGATTCAGGAGGAAGCCAAGGTGCTTTGTAAACATCCTGAGCCTGTGGAAGAGGAGGGCATGGAGGTTATGTGAGAGGTACACGCCCCCTGGGTGGGGGTAGACTGTTTACAATGTAGGGGAGAAAAGGAGGCTGCTTGCAGCCATTCCTCCCTTTTGCTGGTTGTTTTTGCTGTGCTCTGCTGCCCTGAACAGTTTGCCCTCTGCCATGTGCCATTCTGTCTCAGAACCAGCCAAGTAAGGACTGAAACCTCCACAAACTGTAAGCTAAATAAACCTTTCCTTCCTTCAATTTCGGTGTTGGGTATTTTGTCTCAGCAACGAGAAAAAAGTAACCAAGACAGATGTCCAATAAAAATTGCTATATTTTGATTTTATTTTTGTTATTAACCAATTTCCTTTTATAAACACCTTGATTGATAAAGTTGCTATGAAATTGCATAAATTGATATTTTGACCATCACAGCATTGTTGAAACTGCCCACTTGCTTTAATTCCAATTGTTTGACTTATACAGGGAAGGTAGAACATGGTAAGAAATCTTATTAGCATTTAGCCACTATAATCTAAAAAATAATCACTAAAATTTCATAATCACCCAAATGTAAGAACCTATGCTACGATATCCAAAGCTTAAAACATAACATTGTAGTCTAAGTCAAATTTATATGTAAATGCATGAATGAGGCCAAGATCAAAATTCAAGAATGGCAGAAAAGGTCTGTTTTCTTACGGAACATGGAAAGTAAATCTTGCTGATTGTCTACTTCTCATAAAAAAGAGACAAAGTCTTAGGAAGGAAACTGATGATTTCTTTTAGTTGCCTTTTGGATGATATCTGGGATGTACAGCAATCCTGCAGGCGCAAAGGAAAATGATGCTTATGCAGGAACAAACTCTCACTTTCACAGTCTCCAAGAAACAGAACAGACTGTGATGCACACTATGCATGATTACATGGAACACACCACTTGCAGAGGAAGAGGAAGTGAGTGTAAAATGTGGCAAAGAGCCTTTAACATGGATTCTGTCCGAAGGACAATGTAAGGCCCCTGCAGAGGCTTATTATTGTCTACTTTGCACAATTTCAGCTGGCTGTCAGGTGTAAGAACTGCTCATAGTTGTCTAGTACTTGACTCTAGAGGATTAGAGCAGAAGACAGCGACCCACAATGTGAGCCTAGTAAAGAAGGCTGGGGTATGACCTCTGCAGTGGTTGGTTTGCACTGGAAAGGCAAACCACAGGCAAATACCTACTATTTCTAGGAACCAGTGAACGCCTTTCACAAGGGAAGCCCAGGCACAGTCGGCCGGGTCCTAAGACATTAATGAATCAGAATACAGCAGAGTCATGATTTATATAGTTTTAAGGAATCTTCATTTATCTAAGTGTACTAATTTAGGACAAGGTCTTCAAATTGGCTTATATCTACCTAAGAGGCATCCAGTGTTTCACAGAAACACTTTGGAATGTATAATCTCAGAGGGCTCCTCCAATTTGGTTTATAGAATTATCTTAAGCTGATCTGTTTTAGATCTCATCTTGCTCTTTTCTTATTCCCATTTAAAAAACTTTTTTATACAAGAGAATCTACAAAGTCTTAAATATTATGAAATATGGTACATTATCATATGGAGTACAAAATATCTTTGTTTATAACTAATGGAACTTTCAAATATTTCTGTTTTGTTTGAATAGGTGACTGATTTTAAAAACTGTGCAAACCAGTTTGTTACATTTTTCTGTAAAAAATGAAGGAAGACTTAGTTGAGGCATCACATGTCATGTTATTAAAAAATAAGTTTTGATCATAAATTACTTGTGTTTTAAAATGTGTGAAATTGTCACAAAAATTTATTTCTATTTTCATCTGGCATAAATGAAGGTATGTTTTTCAACATGTGTATTTATGAAAAAAGAAAATTAGTAATAAAAGCCATAATACATTGTATCCCTATTAACATGTACTATTAGATTATATAAGCATTAGTTCAAAAATAAAGCAGTTTTTTCTCTTTTATCCCTCCTTTTAACAGAATAATTTTAGTTCCAAACAGAGAATGTTGTATCTTGGTAGAAGATTTCTCCAGCTCACACAGGGTGCATGACCAGGAAGTTGCACTCTCCCAACGGGCCACTAGGTTGTTTTGCTTTTGGGGGTACCCCGCAGCAGCTAACTGGAACCTCTGGGGACAACAAGGTTATGGACTGCAGTGGCAGCGGTGAAAGCAGTGAATGGAACAGCACCACCCCTCCTACCTGCTGCCAGCATCATGAGTGCGGCATGTAAGCAGCCTTGGGCTGGCCTGCCACAGTAGTGCAGTGAGCAGGAAGTCAGCACTCCCCCAGGCTGCTCCCAACAGCACAAGAGGGAATAGGACGGAGCAGCGGATGAGTGGACAGCCCTCCTGCTGTAATTCTCTCAGGGGTGTGACAGGAGACAGGAGGAGCAGAACGGAGCAGAGCAGGCTGTACAAGGCCTAGAGGCAGCTAACTGTTCGTGGGACTGGGGGGCCTCAGCTTGCCTCTGAGACTGCCATGAGATGATCAAAATTAAGGATTGCTCAGTGAATCTAGAGTGGACAAAGATTAAACAAATAGTGTAGCTTAGGAAAATAATAGTGACCAGAGGACACAACATAGGACACAAGTGGAATCCACGAAACAGATTAAAACAGAAATCCATATTTAAAAATTCCATTAAAAATGTAGCTGAACGAACAAAGGTGAGGAGACAATATCAGATCTAGAAGACAGGATTGTGGTTAGTGATCGTGAAAAGAAAGATTTCTTAAAATTCGCAAGGGAGCATGAAAACTAGATCCAACAGCTGCAAGATGGTGCAAAGAACAAAATAAGATGGATCAGTGTTCATGAAAAATTCAGGAGACAACACAAACAATTAATCAACCTATTCACAGAAGTAATAGTACAACATTTCCCAGGTATGGTAAAAAATTTTGATGTACAGAAAAGTGAGACATACAGAACCCCAACTATGTATAACCAAAATAAATCTAGACCAAGACATACAATAATCAAGATTCCAGACATGCTACATAAAAACAGTATGTTAAAAGTTGTTAGAAAAAAGAAAGAAATCACCTGTAATGGAAAGCCTACAAGAATATAGCAAATATTTAGCACACTTAAGTCAAGGAGACTTTAAAGCAAGTATTTGAAGTCCAGAAAGTAAACAACCTCGAACTCAGATAGAAGTGCCTTACAAAACTGTCTTTTAAAATCAATCAATAAATAAGATACTTCCATGACAAAGAACAGCTGTAGAAATTCATGACCACCAACCAAGCTCTGTAAAATGCTCTGAAGGAAAAAAACAAAAGTACAGTTCCAAGAACACCAATCTGTGAGGCAAGGAAAGCAAAAACACAGGGGGAAAATAGAAAACCAACCTCAGGAAAATAATGTGAGAAGGATAAGTCAATATATATCATTTATAACCGTCAATGCAAAAGTTCTTAGTTCACCAATCCAAAGAAAGAGACTGGTAGAATGGGTCAAGAAAAAAGATCCAATAAAAAACACATTTATCTTAAAAATAAATACATAGATGGAAAATCAAAGGATGGAAAACAATCTTCCATGCAACAGGAGCACAGAAACACAGAGGGGTAGCCATTTTATTTATCAAAAAGTAAAATTCAAGCCAAGATTTGGCTTGAAGAGACAAAAAAAGATCATTACACACTTGCTAAGGGAAAGTTCCAAGAGAAAGAAATAAAAATTACAAATATATATGCATGCAATGAATATACACCCAACTACATTCAACAAACAAAATTTTTTTTTTTTCTGGCGGTATTGGGGATTGAACTCAGGACCCTGCACTTACTAGGCAGGCGCTTATTCCACTGAGCTATATCCCCAGCCCCATTCAACAAATATTAAAGGACATGAAAAGTCAAAAAAGAACTAACACTATTATAACAAGGGTCCTTAATACCCACTGTCACAAATATAAGTCAACTAGACAAAAACTCAGCAAAATATTTTATCAGAAATAAACCAAACTTGTGAACAAATGGACTTACTAGATTTCTACAGAGAGTTCCACCCAACAGCATCAGAAATACATTCTTCTCAGCTGTGCATGAGACATTCTCAAAAATGGACCACATACTAGCTTTTATAACATCCTTAAACAAATGCAAGGAAGATGAAGTTATCCCATATATATTTTCTGGCCATAGTGCAATGAAATTGGAAATCAATGGCAAAACAAACCACAAAAACTACATAAGTGTATGGAAATTAAGTACCATCCTCCTGAACAACCAGTGGATCACAGATGTAATTAAAGTAGACATTAGTTTTTAATTAAATGATAATGACAATAAACCATACAAAAATTTATGGGATGTAATGGAAGCAGCCCTGTGAGGGAAACTTTTAGTGGTGAAATTTCATGTCTGCAAAACTGAGGAAACTTAAATAAGCAACCTAAAGTTGAACCTAAAACTTCTAAGGAAAGCAACTTCAAAGTGCACGTGAGGGAAGAAATTATAAATATCAGAGCAGAAATTAATGGAACTGAGATTAAGTAAACAATACAAAGAATCAATGAATGAAATAGTAGGTTCTTTGAAAGATTAAATAAAATTGATAACCCCCTAGCTAACCTAATCAAAAAAGGAAAGAAAACACGTAAATCTATGTAATTAAGAATGAAAAGGGTGAAACTCCAACAGATTCCTGAGAAATTTAGAATAACATCAACATCTACTTAAAGAGTCTGTATGCAAATAAGATGGCAAACACAGAAGAAATAGACAGATTCCTAGATACATATGAATTTCCAAAGCTGAATCAAGAAGATATAAAAATTCTAAGTAACACAACATCAGTAAATAGAACTAAAGGTGTAATTAAAACCTACCAAAAAAATAAATAAACAGCAAAGCCCAGGTCCTGATGAAGTCAATGCTGAAAAAAGAATTGTAGGGAAGACTTAATGCTGCTGCTTCTCAAACTCTTTAATGAGATTTAAAGGGTAGTAGTACTCTAAAACTCATTCCTGGAAGCAATCAGTAGCCTGATACCAAAAGCAGAGAAGGAACCAACCAAAAAATAGAAGTATAGGACAAACTCCCTAATGAATATAGATACAAAAATTCTCAATAAGATACATGCAAATAGAATGCATCAAATCATCCATAAGATTACACACCATGATCAAGTAGGATTCATCTCAGTGATGCAGGGTTGGTTAAGCATAGGCACATCAATAAATGTAATATACCATATTAATAGAGCCAAGGAGAAAAATCACATGATAATCTCAATAGATGCAGAGAAAGCATTTGACAAAGTTCAACATCTACTAAAAATTAAAAACTTTTTAGAAAATTGTAATAGCTAGTCTGTATATCAATCTGATAAAAACCACCCACGACAAACCAATGGCCAACATCATACTAAACAGTCAAAAATTGAACGTTTTTATTCTTAAATTAGGAATAAGACAAGGATGTTCACTATCACTACTCTTATTCAATACAGTTCTGGAGATTTTAACCAGAACTTTTTGATGACAGAAAGAAATAAAAAATAGATATCAAAGGAAGAAGATAATTTATCATTATTTGCATGTGACAGGATACACTACATAGAAGATCCTAAAAACTCTCCTTGAAGACTCCCAGATTTAATAACCAAATGGAGCCACAAAGTCAACCCTCAAAAATCAAGAGCTTTCCTTGTACACAAATAACAAATTCACTGAGAGAGAAATAAGGGGAACCACATCATTCACAAAAAATAAATAAATGAAAAGCCTCCCCAAAGTGAAATACATAGAAATCCATCTAACAAAGGAAGTAAAAGATCTTTTCACTGATAACGATAGTACTCTGAAAAAGTAAATTGAAGAGGAAATAGTAAAATGGAAATACATGCCTTGTTGATGGGTAGGAAGAACTAACATTGACAATGGCCACTGTTCTCAAAAATTGTTATACATATTTAATGCCATCCTGATCAAAATAATAATAACATACCTCACAGAATCAGAGAAAATAACCCTAAAATCCATTTTAAACCAGAAAATAAACCAGAATAGCAAAATCAATTCTGGGTAACAAAGGAAAGACAAGAGGCATCACAATCCTTGACTTTAAATCATACATTTTAAAGCTACTGTGATTATAGACCAAAAAAAAAAAAAAAAAAAAAAAAAAAAAAAAAAAAAAAAAAAAAAAAAAAAAAAAAAAAAAAAAAAAAAAAAAACCAGACCTGAGGATCAGTGGAACAGATTAAAAGATGTAGAAAGAGCTTCAAACGTTTTCTGCCTCCTTAACTTCAACATAAAAGTCAAACACCTTCACTGGAAGAAAAATAGCCTCTTTAATAAATATTGCTGGAAAAAGTGGATTTTACCATGCTGAAGACAAGCTACACCCATGTCTCTTATCATGCTGTAAACTAAATGAAAAATAGATCAAAGACTACATATAAAGATAGAAACACTATGCTGGAAGAGAAAATAGGAGGAACTCTTGAAAATATAGGTGTAGGTAAAAGTTTAGGAACAGAAGTTCGATCACACAGGAAATGATATATGACAAAGAATCAACAACTGGGATCTCATCTTATTAAAAAGCTTTTGCACAGCTGAAGAAATTATGGACAGAGTGAAAAGAGAATCCACGGAATAGGAAAACATTAAGTCAACTGTTTCTTAGACAAAGGGCTAATACCTAGAATATATGAAGTACCTGTCTTGGTTACTTTTCTCTCGTTGCTGAGACAAAATACCCAATGCCCAAAATTAAGGAAAGAAAGGTTTATTTAGGTCCCATTTTGTGGAGGTTTCAGTTCATACTTGGTTGGTTCTGAGGCAGAGTGGCACATGGCAGAGGGCAAATGTTCAATGCAGCAGAGCACAGAAAAAACAACCAGTAAAAGGAAGAACGGTGAGCAAGCAGCCTCTTTCCTTCCCTTACATTGTAAACAGGCTAACCACCCAGCAGGCATGTAGCACTCCCATAATCTCCATGCCCTCCTCTTCCACAGGCTCAGGATGTGTACAAAGTAAGCACCCTGGCTTCCTACTGAGTGACTCAGTCAAATCTCTAGACTCCCCAAGTTGACACAATGTATCAGCCAAAGCAATCCACCCCTTATCAACTTGGCAACCAGACATATTTCTTTAAACCAGTTTCCAGATACAAATACATTATATTACATTAGAACCATAACATTTTTCACCCTAAAGACTCACGCACATTCCTTCATGCAAAAGGCATTTATTTAGTCCATCTATAAGAGTTGCCAAGTCCTCACAGTCTCAGCATTCCTGAAAAGTCCAAGGCACAAGTCTCCTCCCAGATGTGAGGCAAACTCTGTAGTTACAAGCCCCTGTACAAATGAAAAGTTAAATACTTCCAACATTCAATGGCACAAAATAAACATTACCATTCCTAAAAGGCACCAACAGGGGAATATAGAGCATTGGGACCAAAGCAAGTCCAAGTTGACACAGTGTATCAACCATAACAGAACCCAAAAATCATACCCTCTAAATTTAAAGACCCAATCCAAAACTGGGCATCTGAATTGAATAGATACTTCTCAGATAAAGAAGTAGAAATGGGAAATAAACATATGAAAAATTAGACAACTTCACTGGTCATTCAATAAATGCAAAATAAAACAACTCTGATTTTCTATCTCACTCCAGAAAAAATGACTGCCTTCAAGAAATCAATCAATAACAAATGCTAGAGAGGCTGTGTATAGACTAGTGCAACCACTGTCGTAATCGATGTGGACAATCCCCAAAAACCTAAAGCTAGAGTTTCACTGATTCCAGCTATTCTACTTAGTGTCCTTCCAAAAGAATTAAAAACATGATATTGTAGCAATATATGCATACCCATGTTTGTTGCAGCACAGTTGGTAAGATAAAAAAGATAAAAATAGGTAAAGGCAAGATACCTATACAGAAATATGTGCAGGAAAAGACTCTATGAACAAAACCCCTGATGCACAGCAAATATTAAAAAGAATCAACAGAGTAAAGAGACAACCCATAGAACGGGAAAAAAAAATTGCCAGCTGTTCCTTAGACAAAGACTAATATCTAAAGAATCCAAAATATAAAAAGCCTGTAATTAAAAACCCAATCTAAAATTGGGCATCTGAAGTGAATAGACATTTCTCATACGAAGATCAAATAGCAAGTAAATATATGAAAAAATGTTCATCATCACTGTAGCGCAAATTAAAACAACACTGAGATTTCATTTCACTCCAGAAAGAATGGCAGTTATCAAGAAATCAACCAATAGCAAACGATGGTGGGGCTGTTGGGAAAATGAAAACCCTCTCCACTGTTGGCTGGAGTGTAATTTAATGCAGCCAATGTGAAAATCAGTGTGGAGATTGCTCAAAAACTAAAACTAGAGGCTTCATTTGATCCAGTGATTCCCCTTCTTGGTATCTTCCCTAAAGAGTTAAAAGCATCATACCACAGTGCTATATACACACCCACGTTTGCATCAGCACAATTTGTAATAGTAAAATCTTAGAAACAGCTCAGATATTCCTCATCATATAAGTAAAGAAAATGTTTGTTGTTTTTGTTTTACAATGGAGTACTACTCTGTCATACGAAGGAAAAGCTTGAGACTAGGTAAATGGATGCACCTTCAACCATACTCTTAGGTGAAATAAATGGGACATACATTTGTAAATAACACATTGTTTCTTTGGTGTGAGAAACAAATAGTGTAAATAAGGACCAAAATATATAATAGATAATTTGAAATAGGGAGAAATATTCAAATGTGAAGAGGAATTCTGGAGTATGTGAGAGGGAACAAAAGGAAGGGAAAATTAACGAGAAAAGAGAAAAGACACGGAAACAAAGCTTTTGAGAATAATGAGGAAAGAGAGGTTAAAAGGAGAGCAGGATAATGGGAAAAAGATTCAAGAAACAAACTCCCCGTGATGAATTTGATCATTATGCCCCCCCAAAATATACCAGTAAGATTAACTGTGTAAATATTAATAAGTAAATGCAATTATATTAAGTAAAATTTCTTTTTAAAAATTACTGATTTTGATGATACATGTTTTATATATTGTAATATATAAATGTTAAAATTGATACTGATAGAACTATTAATAAGTTCAATAGCATTTAAGTTTTTAATTTGATGGTTTTAATAATGTTTAAAATTTTATTTTTATTAATACATATATGCAATACATAATGAATACAATCTTCATCTCTATAGGTACATAATTTATCTACATATTTCTGCTTTAAAAAGCATGATAGTACTTAACAAAAGACGAATAAGATTAGAGTTCATGAATAAAATAGGTAGAGAAAAGAGGATGAACATATAGGAGAATAATAGTGTAAATTTTCTTTTTCTTAATGAAACTTTTATTCATTTATTTATTTGAAAGGATGAAAGTATCAAAATTCTATCAAATGTTTTCCAGTTAGTGTATTTAATAATGATGTACATTTTAAAAATGTCAATATTTGCAATTAGCATCTGAATATATTGTTATACAAATTGAGAGGTCCAGATAAAAATACTTGTATTTGAGGGTTATATGAGCTTTAAAAGTACTTTGAGAGGTGAATCAAGCGAATCCTGGTGATGGCTCATTCTTCAGAAGATACTAAAATGACAGAAGCAGGAGTGCATAGTCCAAAAGAGTAAGAGAGTCACAATTCAACACCCGAAACAGAATAGACAAAGTGAAAGTACTTATGCTGACAAAAGATATTTTAACATTAGAGGAAACAGAGGACAGACTGAATGATTAAATGCAAACTTCACTCAACTTATTCGTGAATAATTGGATGGAGGAGATTCAGAAAAAGAAACGAGCCAGAGTTAAATTAAACTCAATGTTGTTTCCTGTTAACTATCTACATTGGGGCTGGTTACAAAACATAACTGAGGTTTTCTCAAGCCAAACATAACTGTTGATTTTCTCAAGTGAAATGAGAATCTGTTCTTACAGATTATTAAAGACAATATGATAATATCACTCACAACATAGTAGATTTGATGAATATTTATTAATAAAAAATCACATAATTAGGGATCTAGTCCACCTTTTGTTGTTTCCTGCTGGAGGTGTGCATATTTTTTGTTTGCACCCCAATTAAAGAATCTTAATTAGGGATTGCTTGTGCGAGCACCTGCAAATCTATGTGGACGCTACTGAGCAGCTGGTCACTGGATTAATGCCCAGAAAAAAATATGGCATATTTGTCATCTCCATACCTGAGCCCTTTGCTTTGCATAAAACAGGAAAGTACTGGTGTTTCTATAGAGCATCACATACATGAAGTGATAATATTAGTTTTTCTGATATTTAAATGCTTCATGTATGAATTTTGCATCTATATTTAAAATATTTAATGTTTATGAAATTGGGCTTTTAATTTGCCATAGGGGTACCTTCATTTTTTGTCCACTCAGAGTAAAAACCAATGATAGGATTGTATACTAAATTCACATTTTTGACTGTATGATAGTTAACATTAAAGGAAAATTTATGTTTTATTATAAGACAAATATTCTAGGTATATTGAAATATGTCTGTCACATTGCAACTGAGTACCTGCCTCATTGGAGCTATGACATGTACGAGTATACTATTAGAAAACAAAAATTTATCCTGTTTTTACATATGCAAAGTAACTAATTTAATTTCAGTAATGAAGTACCTCTACAGTTGTTAGAAGATACCATTAAACAGTAGTTGCAAGGTTAAGGCAGGATGAGTCCAACCTTGAGGCCAGTTTAGGATCTTAGCAAGACTACTTCAAAAATAAAATTTTATGTAAGTGCAGAATAGTACTTTCCTATCATATACAAGCACCTGGGTTTATCCTCAGTACTGAAAACCTGAAATAAAACTTTTGTTGTAAAAATTATGAAAACCAAAATATTTTTAAATTCACAATAAAATAATATTCACTATATTCCTTTAGTATTTGGTAAAATTTAATTGTATTTATAAAACCATTTGATAGTAATAAACTTTAAAAATTATTTATACAAAGATTTTCATTTATTATGAAAATTTTGCAAAAATCCTTGAAATAGTGGATCCAGAGTCAGGTAAAATCACTCAGCAGCAGCTTTATTAACAGATCCTAGTATGTAAAGCTATTCAATGCACTTTTTAAAACTGATTGGCAAGATCATAAAATTTTTATATAGTTAATAGCCTACCATATAATGTTTGATATGTGTCTGTATGGTTTAAATTAGGTTAAACATTTATTTTTGCACACATTCATTTTTGTGGTGAAACCAATTTATTTCTTCTAGGATTTTGTAATGTATACTATATAGCTGTTATCTCTGGTTACTGTAATGTCCAATGTTCCCCAAGCAACTGTAACATACCTGCCCCACTGTCCCCAGCCTCTAGTAAATAGCGTTTCTCCTCTGCACCTTTGTGAGGTCAAGTGTTTTAGGTTCATAAATGGTAGGACTGAGGCTGTGCGATATCTGTTCTGTGTCTGACTTACACCACTTCACATAATGAACTGTTTCCTTCCATGCTGCAAATGACAGGACTTTGTTTTTAGTATTGCCTTGTGGAGATGTACCACATTTTTTAAATCCATTCATCAGTTGATGGACATTTTATTCATTTCCGTTTCCTAGCTCTTGTGAACAATGCTACTATAAAAACAGGAGTACAAAGATTATTTCAACATGCTCATTTTACTTCCTTTGAATGTATACACAGTAGCTGAGTTGCTGAATTCCATATGGATTCTATGTTTAATTTTTTGAGAAACTGCTACACTGCTTTCCCTAGTTGCTGTACTAATTTACATTCTGATCAGGTGTAGCAGTTCCCTTTTCCCCGCATTCCCACCAGCCCTTGTTATTTTCAGTCTTTTTTAAATATTAGCCATGTTTGCTGTTGTGTGGTGAGATCGCCACCATCTTCCTTTGCATTTCCCTGATGATTAGTACATTCATGAGCCTCGTGACCATTTGTGCACCTTCTTTTGAGAAGTACCTATTGAGATCTGGACCCATCTTTAAATTCAAGTTGAATTTTTTGTGGTTCTGTTCTGTTCTGTTGCTATTGAGTTTTGGTAGTGTTTTATATATTCTGCATATCAGTTATTGTCAGATGTCTTGCGTGAAATACTTTGCACAACTGTATGTTGATTTGTACTTTTGGAGTGTTATATTTCAGCTCCAAAATATTTTTGGTTTTATGTGATCCCATTTGTCTATTGTTTGCTTTTGTATCCTGGGTTTAGACTGTCTAGTCAAAAAAAGAAAAAAAAAATCCCTTGCCCATCCAAGAGGCAAGAATTTTCCCTGTTTTTTAGCACTTTCACAGTTTCAGCTCTTACACTTAAGTCTCTGAGCCATTTTGAGTAGACTTCAGTTACTGGTGAGTAGTAGGAGTCTGGCTTCACTTATGTAGTTTTCTTGCTACAGTTTGTTAAAGAAAACTGTTCCTTATCTCAGTGTATATTCTTAGCACCTTTGTTGAAAAATCCTTCTGCTGCAGACGTGTGTTTTCTTCTGTGCTTGCTCATCTAAAGCATTGATCTGTGCATTTTTGCCAGTCTAATTTGATTACTGCAGTTTTCCTGTAGTTTTAATGCCAAAATACATAATGCCTACTGCTTTCCTCTCCTTGTTCTCTATATCTTTAACTATTTGAGATTTTGTGGACCCATATACATTTTAGACTGTCTTCTCTAAATTTACAATGTGGGCATGATAGGAATTTTATGGAATCTTTAAGCCAATTTGGATATTATGGATATTCTTAGAATATTGATTCTTCTAATGTATAACCACAGGGTGTCTTCCCTTTCTTTTGTGACAGCTTCAATTTCTATTTTTTTTGTGTATGGTTGGGGGGACTGAAACAAGGACCACCACACTGAGCTACATCCACAGAACTCATCTTAAAACACAATTTCACAAAACTCTGAAGCTGTTTAGACTTCAAACTTTCAATTCTTCTGCTTCAGCTTCTCAGAATGCTGGTTTTATAGTTGATGTTGTAGAAACCTTTCACCTCTTTGGTTAAGCCTATTTCTAGATTTTTTTGTAGCTATTGCGATTGTTTTTGATTTCTTGATTTCTATTTAGGTAATGTGTGCATCTAGCAATCCTACTGATTTTTATATGTTGGTTATGTATCCTGTAACTTCTTATATATAACACCATGCCAACAAGCTGGGTGTGGTGGCACACACCTGTAATCCCAGCACTTTGGAGGCTAAAGCAGGAAAGCATTGTGAGTTTGAGACCAGCCTGGGCTACAAAGTCAACGCAAGGCCAGCCTGAACTTCATAGCAAGACCCTGGCTCAAAAAACACAAAAATAAATAAATAAAACCATGCCGTCTGGAAACAGGGACAATTTATTTCTTCTGCAGTGAGGATGCCCCGATTTCTTTTTCCTGTGTAATTGCTCAGCTATGTTTGCTATGTAGAATAAGGTGGTGAAAGTGAGCCTCCTTGTCCTGTTCCAGATCTTGTAGAGAAAACTTTCAGCATTTGCTCCACTTAATACAATGTTAGCTGTTGGCTTATCATAATAGATTTTATTACTCTGGGGTACAGTCCTTGTACGTCTAATTTTCTCAGCATTTTATACTGAAAGTATATGTAATTTTATCAAACACCTTTTCACATCAACTGAGATGACCAGTTGTTTTTATCTTCATTTGGTTAGTATAGTGAGTCATGTCAATTGACGGATGCTGAATCATTACTATGTCCTTAGGAGGAATCTCGCTGGATCATGGAGGATAATCTTTTAAATGACCTGTTGGATTCAGTTCATTATTACTTTGTTGAGGACTTTTGCATGCATATTTATCAAGGACATTGGACTGTAGTCTTATTTTATGTCCTTACCTGGTTTGGGTACCAGAGTAATGTTAGCTCCATAGAATATGTTTGGAAGAATTTTTTCCTCTGCTACTTTTGAGAAAATTTGATGAGAATACATATTAGATCTATCTGCTTTAAATGTTTGGTTCAACAATGAATCCATGTGCTTCTGGGTATTCCTTTGATTAGAAGTTTATTGACACTGATTCAATTATATTACTTCTTGTTATTCACAATTTTAACTTATCCATGATTCCATTTTGGTAAGTTGTGTGTGTATCAAATTTGCCCACTTATTCCAGATGATAAGATTTATTGGCATAATATTGTTGATAATAATCTCTAATGATATTTTGTGATTTGGTGGTTTCAATAGTAAAGTTGTTTTCATCTCTTATGTCTTTAAATTTTCTCTCCCTTTAGTCTCATTGTCTTGTTTTTCATTTTCAAGGGCCATCTCTTTGTTTCACTGATCTTTTCATGTATTGTTTTAGTTTCCATTTCCTTTATTTCAGTGCTGGTCCAATAATTCTGTGTTTAGTTTGTTCCTGTTTTCTACATCTTTAGAAGGTTGCTATAAATGGTTTATCTAAGAATTTCCTCAATTCTGATGTGGGCATTCATGGGGTTATTATGCTGTACCTTCATTTTCATTTGTTTTGAGAAATTTTTTAATTAACTTCTTGACTTCTTCCCTCAGTCATTAGTTATTCAAAAATGAGTTGTTCAATTTCTATGGAGTTTGTACATTTTCCAAAGTTTTCCTTATTATTTGTTGCTGGCTTTATTTTACTGTGGTCAGAAAAGAAAATCAGTATAATTCAAATTTCTAAAATTTGCTAAGACTTGTTTCCTGACCTGTTATATCATCTTCCTGGAGAATGTTTCATGCGGCAGGGAGAAAAATGCATATTTGGCAGTTGTTGATTGGAACATTTTATATGTGTCTGTTAGGTCCATTTGTTCTAGAGAACAATTTAGTATGACAATTCTTTGTTGATTTTTTGTTAGAATAATTTGTCCATTGCTGAAACTATATTGTCAAAGATCCTAATTATTATTAAATTGAAGGTAACCTCCTAGCTTATGTTCATTAATATTGAATAGCTTTATACTTTTGAGTGTTCTCATAGTGTTATTTTTGCTTACTGATCTGACACATTTATTATTAGAAATGAGCATCTTTATCTGTTCTTTACTGTTTTTGATTTAGAGGGTTTTTTCATCTATCATTGCTACAGCTGCTCTGGTTTTCCTGGGTGTTGCATTTGCACGACATGTATCCCATCCCTTCATTGGAAGTCTGTGCTTGTCAGTAGAGGTGAAGTGATTTTCTTGTAAACAACACAGTTACATCTTGGGGATTTATTGTATGCTTTTTGATTTTTAAAATCCATTCAGTCCCTCTGCATCTTTGGACTGAAGACTTTAATCACCCCGTGTAAGGCAGTCATAGGTGGATGATGTCTTACTTCGGGCTTTAATCTGTAGCTGACCTTCTAGCTTCGCTGTAGCGCCCACCTTTCTCTCTCCGTCTGTCACAGTCCTCCTCTGTGGTTAAGGTAAGTCCTCTAGCGCTGAGTTTTTATTTTCTCTATTCTTTTGGCCCATGTCAGATTTTTGCTGTGTTGTTATAATGAGGCTTACCAAAAACATGTTTGGATTAGAACAAGTTAGTGTGGAAAGGTAACAATGTCATATGATCTTAAGGATGAGAGCAAAAGTAACAGAGGCAAATACACTCCTTGGAGACTCCCCCGCTGAATGCCATTCCTCCTTCCCTGTTACCGCTTTTGATGACCCAGTTACATCCCTCTGTACTTCCTGTCGTTTAGCATATCAGTGTAGTCATAATTATTTTTAATTGTAATTTTAGTCTTCATATTAAAGATCCAAGTCCTAGCATATGCAGCACATCTGCACAAAAAGCAATTCTGATTTTTTAAAAATTTACCCTTACCAGTTTTTTTCTTACTTATGAAGACCTCTTTCTTCAGTTTGCAGAAATTCCTTCAACATTTCTTTAGAACAGGTATAGTGGAGGTGTAATCTCAACGTGTGTTTGGGAAATTCTTTACATTTCTTAATTTGAAGAAGACAGTTATGCTGGTACGATATTCTCAATGGACAGTTTAAGCTGTTTGGTTTTTGGATTTTTTTCCTGACAGTATTATGAAAATCTCATCCCACTTATCACTGGCCTATAACTTTTTTGCTTAGAAGTTGCTTGTTAGGCATATCATGGTTTATTTACCTGTAACATCTTTCATTTCTCTTTAGGCCTTCAGAACTCTTCTTTCCGTCTGTGGGATCATGGGCTATGGTGTGGCCTGAGTCTGCCCCAGAGACTGTGCAGGGCCTTACAGCTGTGAGATTCAGGCACAGCCAATCTTAGCATCAGCGCACGTGGCCAAGGGTCTGTCTTTAGCATACTACGAAAACATGAGTAGCATGATATGATACAAGACCCTGTTATCTGAGGGTAGGACAGGGTAGTAAACACAAGACTTTGCCCTAACAATTAGAGGTGGGCTAGAGAAACCTAATAATGGTCAAACCCTAACAGTCCTATCCCCAAGCTTGCCTCTGGCTGGAGCCTCTGTAGCAGCTCCCATTCCAGGGTGAGACAGGCGCCCTCAGGCTATCATAACTCAATTCCATTTCCAACCCAGGTTTCTGCCAGTCCTAGTGGACTGTGACAGAGCTTGGTGACTACAGATGTAACGGAGGAGCCCGTGGCTGATCCATCCACAATAAATCTGCTTAAAGTGAGCGGAATCCTGATGTCTGAACATAGGCCAATAACAGTATACACCGCATTCAGACCTACCCTGGCCCCAAGGACATGCCTATGGAGACAGACTGCACTCTTATGTACCTGCCTTTCTCAACAGTGACACCAAACCAACAGTAGACTTCTGGTAATTCCTGGGCATTGTCTAGTGCTGAAAAATGACTACAGGCAACCTGTTAAAAATTTTGGGCAGGAGACCATAGAAATGCCAGATGAAAAAGACAAATACGTACCTGACCTGTGAATGCCCAGATGATGTTGTATGCCAATTGTGGGTGCTTGATCACATTTTGAGTTAGATTTCATTGAGTTAAATTTCATTGGTTATCTTGGAACTTCCCTAAGTGTGAAGAGTTTTCTTTCCATTCATTTGAGAGCCCCATAACAGTTATTTGCACCTTTAATATTATCCCAAAGTTACCACAATAGCTTTTTTCATTTCTCGTCACTCCTTTTTCTCCTCCAAATTTGTATTTTCAAACAGCTTGCCCTTGAATTCAATAATTCTTTCTTGTTTGACCTATACTGCTATTGATGGCTTCTATCAGGTTTTTAATTTCACTGAATGCGTTTTTCAGCTCAAGAATTTCTACTTGAGTGTTTTTTTTAAATACTGTGATCTCTTTGTTAAGCTTCTCTGTTATAGTACTGAAATGTTTCTTTTGTTTTTGTGAAGATTTTGAGTTTTCTTACAACAGATGTTTTAAGTCCTCTAAGCATTGTCTCAGACTGATTACTGCATGGCGACTTTTTGGTACCTTATTTTGAGCAGCAGATGAAGGCATGATCTTGATGCTTGTTGATTGTTCCTCTGGGACAGTTCGAGATTCAGTCTATGAGTGTAGGCCTGGTGATAACTGTTTTCCAATGCTGGAGAACAGGAGGTAGAGACAGCCCCTAACCTACCAAGATTGTGCTAAGCTGGGCCACCCCTGAGTCTCAAAACTGTAAGAGCCTGCACAGTCTTAGTAGGAAGCAAAGTGTTCTCTGGTCCTACTGCTGGCATAGAACTGATATAATCTCCAAGTATAAAGGCCTTCTCTTACTGTCAAAGTCTGTCAGAGTCTGTGTCCATGAACTCTGGCCTACGTACAGGGCTTTCAGTTTGTGCTAATGCTTGGTTACACCAAATGTGCTTTGCACTGAGCTCTGAGCCAAACCCTGCTCTGGATTTTATGCCTTGCTCTCCACTGGGTGGAGATCTCCTCACTGTTCCCGTGCCTGAGGTTGGTGCGCGGTGCTGGAAGCAGCACCTTTGCTACCTGATATGATGTGGTTCTAAGAAGCACAGGCAACAGGTACTGGCCTGACTGTAGGGGCCATGGCCTTTATCCCAGCAGTGGGTTTCACCACGATGGGTCTGATACTACATTTCAAAACTAAGGCCTAGAATGAAAGAGGCAACTGTGTGCCTATTGGGCTGCGTGGAGGATGAGGGGAGACATAAACCTCTAGCTCTGGGCAGCCTTCTTCAATCCATCTTTTCTGTCACGAAACCCAGTATTCTGAGTACTCAGCTGATTGTTTTGGCCTTGTACTGGTAGTTTGCTGCGTGAGTAGCCAGTAGATACAACAGGCCAGGGGGGAGGAATTGTTAGCTGTCCTCTTGCACTATACTAACTTTTCTCCATACACACTTCTTTGAAATTATCATTATGAAATCTACTCTATATTGAAATATGATAAACAAGTTTGGGAACATTACTAGATTCTGTGTAGCACTGCCTTCTGAGAAACTTGGATTTGAGAATTATGCTAATGATGCAATGAGTAATTTTACCTTTGCTCAAGGTCATGATCTGCCGAACCCAAGAAATATGTCCAAGGAGAACATGTCTTCCTCTGGCAATTGGAGACTCTGTTATATATTCTTAGGCCAGTACCAAAGACAGAAACAAGGATGTGTTTAATGTGCCAATTCTAGAGTCCAGACCTGCTTCTTTGATTTTTATTGTTTATGCAATAAAGTTTCAGTCTTTATTCTAAAAAATAAGTTAATATGATAAAATATTAGTTTACTTTCTTTACTTTTCACAAAAAGATTAGTGTTTAATCAGTAAGGAATTACAAACAAGCTCACAATGTTTGTTTCATACTGTAAAAGGTAGGGAAAAACTACTATTTTCATTATTTTTAAATTTAAGTGGCACAAATATCACCCTTTGAAGACTTTCCCTGGTGACACAAATAGTTTGGAATTTAAGCACGAGCCAGAGCTTCACACAGCTCGCTAGCTCCAGAGGCAATGATGGTATTTTCACTCGTTGTTTGTTTCTTTCTACTCAGGTTTTACAAAGTTTTGCAGAAAAGGTACAATAATTTCTTTCACTTCTTTTCTCCTGACAGTTTTCTGTATTTGTGGACTTACTTCAGAATTAGCATGACTTCTCAAATGCTTGGAAAGCAAATGGTCAATGTGAGCATTAAAATTAATCTTCGTGCTCTGGTTTCTCCTGAGATTGTATAAATGTTTCACCTTTTAAAATTAATATTAACTGATATATTATTGAATAAAAGTATAGAAGCTCTTACAGCTTATGTGTATGAAAACACTGCTAGTATTTTCTTAGCACATGGTAAATATTCAAGTATTAAATAACTATAATCTATTAATTATGCATCAATTTTAGATATTAGTATTCCAATAATAAATAATGTTATTAGTAAATAATATGGTAACAGATGCTAATAGTAATTCATTTCCTTATTAGCAAACTCAACTGGTAAGTTTCCAACAGATTCACGCACATGTGAAACTGAGCATACTAAAACAATCTAGCTAAGCTAAGAAATCAAATCTGTGTTTTCATTTGTAAGGCCAGTCCTAGGTAAGCTGCTGGTAGCTGGGTAACTGAGCCTTGGTGAATGGTGGAAGAGCCCAGGTACAATAAAGAAACCTTGATGGCAACAATTTTTCTTACTAACAGACAGCAGCAATCGCTTATCAATTTCATTTGAGATGGAAATTTGATTTCTCACAAAACTAATGCAGACAAGCTGAGGTCTTTCTACTTAGTGCTCCTAGGTAAGAAGCTTTGCTTTTCCCTGAATTTTTTCATTCTATGTACACAAAATAAAAAATTTTGATTTTCTCTAGGAAAAGGTTTCTCACACCATTATATTGCCTGGAAATTGTCTCATCAGACTCATTCATTCCATTCTCCTTCTTATTAATAAAAATTTGAGTAAAATTTTTCATAAATTCTTCTTATATCATTGCAATTTTCTTATAAAAGCCTTTTTGGTGCCTGTTTTTAAATTTTTAATATACTGGAAAAGTTTAAAGTACAGAAATATTCAGAGATTTTCTCAGTGGACATCTATATGATAATCGCTTAGACTACACCATTAGTACCGATGTTACATGATTTAGAACACACTAATGAATTTATATTCTTGATGCAACAAATATGTAATACAGAAGCCTACACATTTCTGGCAAATATTTGAACCTTTATAGAATAATGAAAATTCAGTGCTTGTTTATTTTTACTTTTGGTTACAATATATATATTTTTTTGAGACAAGGTCTCACTGTGTAGTGCAGGCTGGCTTTGAACTCACTTATGTAGCCAGACTGGTCTCAAAGTCATAGCAATTCTCCTGTCTCAATCTCCCAAGTACTAGAATTATTATAAATTTACATGCAATGAAATTAAAATATATGAATGGTACATTTGCTAACTTTAGGCTAAAGCATACCTTTTGTTAGAAAATAAAGCATTGTCATCACTTGAGAAATCATCTTTCTATACTTCAGATCTCTGCCTCCTTTCTAACACCAGAGCAACTAATATTGTCATGTTTTCTGCAGCATCACAAATTGAATGTATCTGCTACATTCATATGAATAGAACATCATAAAATGTATTTTTTATGTGCATACTTGTCATCCCTCACACAATGCTGACGCTCATCATACTGATGAACGTGTGTGGGGAATTACTGAGCAGTGTTCTCTTTTACAAATACACCAGTCTGCTTACTTTCCCCACTTCATGTACATCTGGGCAGTTTCCAGCTTGGGATCATTATAAAGTTGCTCTGAGTAGTTCTGTGTTTTGTGCATGTGTGAATATGTGTGTGTGTGTGTGTGCTTGTGTGCTGGTGCATGTGCTTTATTTCTCTTGTATAAATATTGGAGATAGGATTTTCTATTAAATATCTTTTTAGTTTAATAGAAAATTTCCCAGCTTTTTCTCAAAAGTATGACATTATCACTACAAATATGAGAATCCTGCTTGCTGTTTAAACTAATTAATACTAGGTCTCAATAAGCCTTTTAATATGCATTCTGGTAACTATTCATGTAGGAATTTTATTTGTTAGGTTACTTTTAAAACAAAATCTTATATGGTTATTTCAAAATCAAATATGCACTACAAACAAGTCCTCTTCATATGAAAATTCTTAGGTGGTAAACTTTTGACTAGTTGGTGTACTATAAAATAATAATATCCACTAGATTTATTTAAAAATATGTTACATATGATTCCTGCAAATCACTATATTCATATTATTATATTTTATTAGGGAATATAAAGCTACAAAAATAATGTTAAATACAAGAGGTACTTTATAAATAAAAACAGAAGTATAGTGTCTCAGTCAAGATTTAAGTGAAAAAATATACTTTGTAGTTTTGTCTTGCTCATTATTAAAATAATTTAAAAGTATTATATATTTGATTTGGACAAATGCTGAGAAGCTGAAAAATTAACAGTTAAAAACATGCCATTCACAATAAAAAATAACGAGTAATCATAGTAATAGACAGTTTAATGATGGCTGTTATCCTCTTAATCCTGCAATTGATTAAGAGAAAAGTCCCTGTGAAGAGTAATATAGCAGAGATGCTTCTATTCTGCATTACAAATGCTCATTTTTCAATTTAGTTCTACTATAACAGTCAAGAAACATAATCTTGAAAAATCATTCTTAAATGATAATTCTATGCCATCTGCGTAAACAAATTGTTACACTATAGTCCACAGACAAATCTTAGACTTTATTGCTCTACTGAACAGCTTCTGGATAGGAAACATGGACCTTGCTTTTAAATCTTTTATAATGTTTGGGGTATTTTTTTGCTCCTACCAGTGAGTTTGCTCATTCTTTTCCTAAATGCCATTCCCTTTATTGACTCAAACATTACTATCAGATGTCACCTGTACTACTTAACCGTATATCATAATGCCCATTAAACTATGTGCCTTTGAATGTATGGAAATAATACTAAATAATATTGGCCACAGAGCCCCAGGACACCCATGCATCAGGATAAGCAATAAAATGTTACACTGACTCTAGATGTGGTACTGGAGGAAGCGGTTACAAAAGGTCCCTTGTGCCTTCTTTAAGAGAGCATATCAAATTATTTCATTGGATGCTGTTCTCATGTAAGCTAAAAAGTAGAAGACATAACTACACTGTCCTGCCTTTCACTAATGTATCACCCAGAGAGCAATGTTTCAGTTTAAGAACATTTTAGACTATGATGGTCTTATAATAGTGTCCTTCTGTCTTTCTCAAGGAGTGGCACAGCTGGGGGCAGGACAGACCTGAACATACAAGATGACTGTTATACACTGTTAGAACATAGTTATTTAGTTAATACCATGAGGCTTTCCAGTAAGTTACTGTTATAGGGAAGTAAAGAGAATGAGATCATTAAAATTTTTAAATTAGTATGTTTGAAATATATGCAATTTACATTCATTTTGGAATATGGGTATGTGTGTGTGATGTCTCATCTTAGAGAAAACTATGTATTTAACTTTCTCTGTCTCCTCTCATTACACTTACCCTTATGGTCTCCAGAACCGTGTAGGTTCCTTCACTGTCTTTCTCTCTGCTTGGTTGTCTCTTCTTTTTGTAATGGTCAAAATGATGACTGCTTTTCAGCAGAGGTTCAAGAATAATGATCTAAAAAGAGAGCAGCCCTCAGCAACTCTGAGAGGTAGCAGAAATGCAAAATATGTATTTATTCTTTAAAATACCAAAATATGGAAGGTACATGTACTACAGAGTGACCTACACTGTCCTAACCCACACACTTAACATGAAATTGTATGAAAACAGTTTAAAGTGATAAAAATTTTCTATCAGAACCATTCGTCTTACTGCTCTGTGTTTATAATAAACTTATTAAACTGGAATGGCTTTACTGTAAGCCCCATTTCACACATTTGTGAAAAAATATCACTTTAGATCTTCAGTATATAACAAAAATGACATTAATTTTATTTACCCTTTCATTATATTTTAGTATACGTTTTAAATACACGATGGTAGCATTCATCACAGGGAATTGGTACATGTACAGTAGGTAATGTAACTAGTTTATGTCCCCATCTGATTCCTCTGTCCTCCTTCCGCCAGGCCTGGGTCCCTTCTGCATTTGGAAAAGACCTAGCTTACTATTTGCTATTATATGTCTTTATTTTGCTCTATAGTTTATTTATACAATGGAATCCTCATTCCATAAATCAATGAAACGTTTAAGCCTGTGTGTCTGCTTTATTTCACCTATCAATGTAGTCTCAAGGTTCATGCATTTTCCTACAGTTGACTCCTATATACCCTTCTCGTGGTGCAGAAGCACTCCATTGTGTACAGATACATTTCCTATATCCACTCAGCTGTCAGTGGACATATAAGCTGCTTTCAAGATTATCTGTTAGGAGTGGTGCTCCTAAATACAGGCATCCATATAAAATTTTATGTTTTATTAACAGACATCCACTTAAAAAATAGCATCAGAACAATACAAACAATACAGTGTTACAGACAAAGTGGTAGGAAATTAACATTGGTTGTTGTATTATGTACTGATACCTTCAAAGCGGCTTCTCAGGAAAACGAACAGAGACGTGCAATACTGATCAAACAAGTAATCATTAACCGTTCCTTTCTAAAGCAATAGAAGGCAGTAGTACCACTGTTAGCTGTCCTGTAAGTACATACATACATAATTTCCCCTTCTTTCCCTTCTCTTTTCCCACACCATATAAAATTTTAACATGGTGTCTTTATCTCCTAGGAGAAGATACATACAAGGGGATTACCTGGGTTGTCTGGACTATATCTTATATAGATTTTGAGGAATCTCCATAGTAATATCCCTAGTGGTTACACCAGTTTACACACTCAACTAAAATATACGACGGTTTCTTTGACCCCACCAGTGTTGTTATTATCTCCTAATGAGAGCCATTCTTTCTGGAATAAGATGGAATCTCAGTTTTGCTTTAATTTGCACTTCTTTAATAGCCAGGGATGTTGAATAGTTTTTCATGTGCTTTATGGCCACTTGTACTTCTTCTGAGAAATGTTTATACATTTGCTTTATTTTTTTATTGGTTCTTTCATTTTGAGGGTTTCTTTATGTAGTTACATATCAGTGATCTGTATGAGGTATATGTGGAAAATTTTTTCCCATTTTTTAGGCTGTTTCAAGGAACTCTGCTGGTTTCTTTTGCTTTAATCTGATATAATCCATTTGTTGATTTTTGTTTGATATTATATTTTGTGCAAGTGGAGCTCTGTTAAGCAAGTCATTGCCTATGTCTTTGTCCTCGAGTTTTACCATGTTTTTTTGCAAATAAAATGTTTCTGTTTTAGCATTTAGAGCTTTGATTCATTTTTGTTATATATATATATATATATATATATATATATATATATATATCTTGTTGGTGATATATATATACACACACATATATACACACATACTTATTCAATGTTTGCATGTGTATAGTAAAGTAAGTTTTTCCAGTGCCATTTGAAATATCTTTCTTACAGAGTGCATTTTTGAACTCTGTTAGAAATTAAAGCGGAATGTGTCTGTATTGTTTCTGCATCCTCTGTTCTGCTCCACTGATGCACAAGTCAATTTATGTTCCAGTACGATGCTGTTTCCATCACTGCAGCTTTGTGATTGTGATGTTTCCCGATTTGCTCCTCAATGTATTGATTCTTTATTTTAGTTTTAGATTTCAGTTTCATTAATTTCTGCTGTGATCCTTATAATCTCCTTCAGTATACTATCTTTGGATTTGGATTGATCTTCTTTTTCTAAGACCTGGAGTTTTATTCTTAGGTTATTGTTGGAAATTGTTCTATTTTGCTGATAGGGCAGTTACAACTGTGATTTCCTTCTTAGGACTACTGTAATTGTGTTCCATATGTTCAGGCATGCAGTAGTGAAGTTATTTAATTTTAAGAACTGCTTAATTTCTCACTTGATTTTTTCTGTGACATTTATTATTCATGAGCGTATTGTTAATTTTCATGCATTTTTATACTTTCTTTGGTTTCTTTTGCATTGATTCCTACTTTTATTCCACTCTGATGTAATAACATGCATGGTTTGATTCTTCTGCATCCCCTTCAGCATGCTTTAAGGGGTAATATGTGAACTGTTTTGGAAATAGTTCCATGTTCTGCCGAGAAGAATGTACATTCTATTGTTGTTGAGTGCAACACAATAAGTCTATTTGTTCAAAGACGTGTTTTACCTCTGATATTTCTTTGTTAATCTTTTTCAGTTTTATCTATTTGTGATAGTGAGGTTTTGATGGCCCCTTCTATAATTGTCTTGACATTTATCTGCTTTTTAATGTACAATAGTGTTTGTTTTATGAATTTGGGCTTGTAATTGTTTGGTACATATATTTTATTCTTGTTTCGTTGAATTATTCCTTTAACCCATATGTAGTAACCTTGTTTGCCTCCTCCAATCCGTAATGAGTTGAGGGCAGCATTGTCTGGAATTAAGAGAGCTACCACTTGTTTCCAGGTTCCCAGGGCACAGCACACTGTTTTCCATCCTTTGAGTTAGAGTCTATGATTCTTTGTTTGGATGAAATGTTACTTTTCTACAGCAGACTGTTGGGTATTGTTTTTGTATAATCTACCAATGTGGTTGTTTGAGTGTGGAGCTGAGGTCATTCACACTGAGAGTTACTCTGTAAAGGTATTCACTTTGGTCTGTCACTGCATTACTTCTTTGTTGCTGATCCTCCCACCTTTGCCCTATTGGTTCCCCCACATGCTGTGTTCATTCTGTCAGACATTTTGGTGCTGTTGTCTTCACTATGGCTTCCTATGTTTACCTGAGAACAGTTTGGAGTGCTGGCTTGGTAGTCATGAACTTTTTCAGGTCCTTTTTGTCATAGAAAGACCTTATTTCTCCATCAACTTTAAAAGGTAGTTTTGTAGGATATATTGGTTTACATGGGGAGTTGCTTTCCTTTTAGGGCTTGGAACATTCACTCCAAGCTCTCTTACTTTTGAGCATTGTGCTGTGAAGTCTCCTGTGAGTCCAATGTGTTTACTTCTTCTCTATAACAGCTTTTAAGATTTTATCATCCTCATGAAAAATGAAGTAAGCAGCAAGACAATCATAACAGGAGACTTCAACACCCCATTGTCACAAGGGGACAGATCAACTAGACAAAAAATTAGCAAAGAAATAACAGAACTAAACCAAACCTGAACAAATGGACTTAGGAGACCTGTGCAGAGTGTTCCACCCAACAGCATCAGAATACAAATTCTTCTCAGCTGCACATGGGACATTCTCTAAAATAGACCATATTCTAGCAAATAGAACATGCTTAAGGAAATGCAAAGTAGTTGAAATTATCACATGCATACTATCAGACCATAGTACAATGAAATTGGAAATTAATGGCAAAGGAAATCACAGGAACTCCATAAACACAAAGAAATTAAACAGCACCCTCCTGAACAATCAATGGTCACAGATGAAATCAAAGAAGACATTAAACACTACGTACAATCAAATGAAAATATAGACACAATTTACATGAACATGTGGGATGCAATGAAAGCACTCCTCAGAGGGAAATTTATAGCAGTGAATTCCTACCTCATGAGAACAGAAAGAGCACAAATCAACAATCTTATGCTACATTTTAAGCTTCTAGAAAAAGAAGAACAAATCAAACCAAAAGCCCAGAGAAGACATGAAATTATAAAGTTCAGGGCAGAAATTAATGCAATGGAGACTAAAAAAATATACAAAGAATTAATGAACCAAAGAGTTGGTTCTTTGAAAAAATAAATAAAATCGATAAACTATTAGGCAACCTCATTAAACAGAGGAAAGAAAGAACTGAAATACATGCAATAAGGAATGAAAGAGATGAAATCACTATAGAACCTGTAGAAATTCAGAAGATCATCAGTGCCTACTTTGAAAATCTTCATTCTTACAGGATGGAAAGCATAGAGGAAATGGACAGATTTCTTGATACATATGAACTACCAAAGCTGAATGAAGAAGACATAAAAATGCTGAATAACCCTATATCACCAAGCAAAATTGAAAATGTAATAAAACCTTACCAATGAAGAAAAGCCCAGGTCCTGATGGATTTACAGATGATTTATATAAGAAATTTAGAGAAGATTTAACGCCAATACTTCTTAAAGTCTTTAAGGAAATTTGAAAGGAAGGAATTCTCCCCAGCTCATTCCTGGAGGCAAGTATTATCCTGATACCAAAACCAGAGAAAGACCCAACCAAGAAAGAGAACTATAGGCTAACTCCCTAATGAGCATAGATGCAAAAATTTTCACTAAAATACTAGCAAACAGAATGCAACAAATCATTAAAAAGATTATACACCATGACCAAGTGGGATTCATCCCAGGAAAGCAGCATTGGTTCAATATACACAAATCAATTAATGTAATACACCATATCAATAGAGTCAAAGACAAAAATCACATGGTCCTCTCAATTGATGCAGAAAAAGCATTTGATAATGTCCAACACTTATTCATGATAAGAACCCTATAGAAAATCAACATAGATGGACTTTAGCTCAGTGTGATAAAAGCCATCTATGACAAACCAACAGCTAATGTCAATCTAAATGGTCAAAAACTGAAAGCTTTCTCTTTAAAGTCAGGAACAAGACAAATATGTCCACTGTCACCAATTCTATTCAACATAGTTCTGGAAATATTAGCCAGAGCAATTAGACAAGAGAGAGAAATAAGAGGAACAAGGATGGGAAAAGAAGAAGTGAAATTATCAGTATTCACCGATGACATGATCCTCTATATAAAAGACCCCCAAAACTCCAACAAAAAGCTCATAGATTTAATAAGCAAATTCAGTAGCATAGCTGGATACAAAGCCAACACTCAAAAATCAGTAGCATTCCTGTACACAAATGACAAACAGACTGAGAGAGAAAAAAGTGAAACCACACCTTTCACACTAGCATCTAAAAAAAAATGAAATACTTAGGAGTCAATCTAACAAAAGAAGTAAAATTTCTATGCAGTGAAAATTGCAGTACTCTACAAAAGAGATCAAAGAGGATTTCAGAAAATGGAAAGATATTCCTTGCTCATGGATAGGAAGAATGAACATTGTGAAAATGGCCATATTCCCAAAATTATTGTACAGATTCAAAGCAATCCCTATTAAAATTCCACCAGTATAACTCACAGATCCAGAGAAAACATTCCTAAAATTTATCTGGAACCTTAAGAAGCATAGAATGGCAAAAACAATCCTGGGAAACAAAGGAAAGGTAGGAGGCATTACAATCTCTGACTTGAGATTATACTACAAAGGTACCATGATAAAATCAGCATGGTATTGGCAAAAAAAAAAAAAACAGACCTGAAGATGAATGGAACGGGTTAGAAGATGGTGACACAGCTACAAATATACTCAGTCAACTTATTTTTGACAAAGGGGCCGAACATGTTCACTGGAAGAAAGACAGCCTCTTTAAAAAATGGTGGTGAAAAAACTGGATTTCCACATACCAAAGACTAAAACTAGACCCATGTCTATTACCCCTAAACCAAAGTCAAAATTGGTCAAAGATCTAAATATCAAAACAGAAAGACTAAATCTACTGTAAAAGAAAGTAGGTAAAACTCTTGAAGACATAGGGGTAGGCAGAGAGTTCATGAACCAAAGCCAAACTGCATGGGAAATGCTTCACAGAAACAACAACTGGGATCTCATGTTATTGAAAAGTTTCTTCACAGCAAAAGAAATCACCAGCAGAGTGAAGAGGAAACCCATGAATTAGGAAAAGATATTATCCAGCTGGCCCTCAGACAAAGGAGTCCTAACTACAGCATATAAAGAATTAAAAACAATCAGGCCCCAGAAATTCAGAGATCCAATCCAAAAAATTAGCATCTGAGATGAACACACACTTCTCAGATGAAGAAATACTAATGGCAAACAAATATATGAAGAAATGTTCAACATCATTAGTCATTTGAGAAATACAAATTAAAACAACACTGAGATTTCATCTCAGCCCACAAAGAATGGCTATCATTAAGGAATAAACTAATGACAAATGCTGGAGAAGCTGTGAGGAAAAAGGAACACTTCTCCATTGCTGGTGGGAGTGTCAACTGGTGGAACCACTGTGGAAATCAGTCTGGAGATAAGTCGCAAAATTAGGATTGGAAGTCCCACTTAATCCAGCTATTCCCCTTCTAGGTATTTTTCCAGAAGAATTAAAAACATACCACAGCAATATATGTGCACCCATGTTTATAGCAGCACAATTTGTCATAGCTAAATCTTTGAAACAACCCAAATGCCCAACAACTGAGGAATGGATAAAAAAATGTGGTATTTCTATGCAATGGAGTATTACTCAGCTATAAAAAAGATACTCTTGAGGCTTTTATAGGTAAATGGATGCAACTGGAGACTATACTCATAAGTGAAATAAATCAGACTCACATGTGTAAGCATCATATTGTATTCTTGGTGTAAGAACATGAAAGAGTAAATACAACCCAAAACGTAGAATAGATAATAAGAAAGGGAAAGAAACTGCTCAAAGGAAGGGGCAACTGGGATGAGGGAAAAATGAAAAAGTACTAAGGCAAGTTATGTATCTCTATCATCTGTATCTATACCTATGGGTGGTATAACTGTACTGTTGGTGTCTGATGGTTTGTTGGGAACATTTAATGTTTAAAAGGTTTTTTTCCCTACTATTTTGACCAATTTTGCATGCTTGTATCTGGTAATCTGAGCAATTTATGTGACGACAACAATTTGCAGTACAACAACCAATGGTGAATTCCTACAATGCTGCATAGTACCACTATGTATTGTCTCTAATGTTCCTTTAAATTATTATTTTCTTATTCTCTTTAATGATTTGATCAATCTTCTACTCTTACATCTGGTAATCTGAGAAACTTCATTGAAGATAACAGTATGTAATATACAACTACTGTTAATCCCTACCATTTGGTTTGAAACCCTGTATCATTTCTAATGTCCTTGCTTTGTGTTGTTTGTATTCTGCTTTTGTTCTTTTTATTTTTGTACTATTTTCTTTAAAAAAATATTCTGTCATCCTGTTGGGCTTCTGGGATTTTGCAATGATGCGTTATGGCTGCTTGGCATTCGATATACTTGCTTATTTGTATGTTAATTTCTTTCCTTATATTTTCAGAGTCCTTTGTTACTATAGCTTTTTTTAGAGTACTTGCCATGTCATAATTTTTTAATTAATTCCAATTAATCTTAGATTAGTCTTCTTTGCATCACCTAGCAGTTTTTGGATTCATTTTTCATTTTTTTTTTGTTGTCACTTCCAAAGTGTATCTCAATATGTGGTCACTTGTACTAGGTGGTTCTTTTAGGTCTGGCACTGATCAATTCTGCTGCTCATTCTTTTAATAGAAGTTTTATCTCCTGGATTTCTGTTTGGTACCTTTTCATGGAATCTAATTCTTTGATGATGTGGTCATTCATGAATTATTTTATTTTGTTTAGCTCAGCTAGCTTTTAAAGAATTAATTCTACAAGCTCATTAATCACTTTGTTTATTAAGCCTATTGCCTGTTTCGTGACATCGCCTTTGAGCTTGCCCAGCATCTTACTCACCTGAGGTTTTTCTTCATCTCTTTTTCTTTACCATTTTGTGTGATTCAACTGTTTTGTCCTTCATTTCTTCCCCATCAGTGCTCCATGGATCAGCTTTGTCTTTCTTTGGAGATTTTGGAGGCATTATGTTACCTTATACTGTTATGTTTGTTTTTGTTTTTAATTTTTTCTGTTCGTGTGTGTGTGTGTGTGTGTGTGTGTGTGTGTGTGTGTATGTGTGTGTTGAGGCTTTCAGGTTGATATTGGAAAACTTTGTTCCTACTATGAAGAACTCTTTAGTTAGTGTTTGCTTTCAGGGGATGCACTCCGCTTGGTTAACTTTAGGCCTTTGCCTCTGTCCCATGACCCAACCATTTCTGTTAATCTGAGAGACAACAGTATCGTGTAACTGGCCCATACCCTAATTCTCTAGAAACTAACTGCATGATTATGTGTGATACACAGAAAAGTCTAGCTTTAGCATACAGTAAAAACTAATTAATGCACCAGCTATGCAAACTTGGCAATAGCATTAAAATCAGCAGCAATAATAAAATCAAAGACAAACTCAGTATTTACATACCAGAAGAACCAGTAAATCTATTATTATACCATCACAAAAAGATCTGTAATTATAGACACAAAAACAAACATTAACTTAGAGTAAATATTAACCAAATGCAAAAGCTATGATATCATAAATAATAGAAAATAGTTCAATAATAATAGCATATAGTCAATTAAATATCTAAAAATAATAAAGCTTAATAGCAACACCAGTGGTGATTATATGGCAAACAGGAGAATCAAATAGTGAAATTCAAAAATTACACAAAAGGAAGATAGGGAGAGGGAAAAGTTGGATAAAGGATCATACAGAAGAAAAAAATTCATAGAATTAGATAAAAGGAATGGAAAAAAACAAACAAAAAACAACAAAAAAGAAAAAAATAAAACAAACAACAAAGAGAGAAAAAGGAAAATAAAATCGTAGGACAAAAGAAGAAAGCAAAGAAGAAAGAAACAATAAATATGCCAAAAACTAATGAGAAAAAAACGTTTAAAAATCTTCCTTTGTGATTTTGAATGAGTGACTGCTTTCTGCGCGCTGCAACACTGTGATCCACCAAAAAAGGAGGAGGGGTAGTTACTCACTGTGAAGATGTATTTTGTTTCCACACTGGTGTTTTTTGAATGAATGCTGAATCCTGTCTGATCTTTCTGACTGGGTGCCACCAGTCAATAGTTTTCACCCAAAGACTATAGTCATTTCAGCAGATTCCAGCTTCTGCATTCTTCTGGGCACCCCAAATCATGTTTTTCTCCACCCAGCTTTATAACCCGTGGGTTTCTGAGGTGCCTTTCCTGCTCCAGAGGGCCCTCTGTCCACCTGCCCTAGGCCATGGGAACTACCCAAGCTGAGCCACTTCCTTGCTCATATTTCCAGACAGGGAAGGGAAAAAGACCACTGAGTTCTGTCCTGAATGTAGACATGAGGAGCATTCAGACAGACGCTAGACTTAATGTCAGAACGTTTACACCCATCCACTGCTGAAAGTCACAAATGACTGGTCTAGCTTCTCTCCATGGAGGACAGGGCCTTCATGTATTTTCAGCTTGTGTTTAAACTTCTCTTTGGTCTCTAGATTTAGCCCATCTCTTCTCCATGGCTGCCTTCTGTGGCCGGCTCTCACCCAGTTACTAGTAGGTTTATATCAGAAATCTTGAAACACAGTTCTTCTGTAGCTCAGCATTAAATAACTAACCACTTCCCAGAACCGCACCTGATTCAACTCTTAATTATAGCATGTGCTAGACTGGATTTCTTTTCCAACTTTAGCCTAATGTGGAAAAACGATCTCTGTTTCACAGCAAAACTTAAAAAAACGGTTTTTGCCTTTTACAATAGCCCGGCCTTTTCTTGGGGCTAGCACTCCTGTCTTTTTCCCTGGAGCGGCCGGCCCTCTCAGGGCACATGTTGTATCAGTAGAGAGAGAGCCCAGCCCTGGGAGCTGGGTCAGCATTCTAGACGGCTTCATTCCTTCTCTGTACAGTGCTTTATTCCTCGTTTCTCTGCTGCTTACACTTTGCCTGTGAGCTCCCTTCCAATTTCCAAAGTTACACTACTCTTTTCCTTTACACTAAGTTATTATTTTCCAAGGGCCTTGCTTCTACATCAAAAAAGGCTGCATTTTATTGCCAGTATTTACTCAGGGATTTTAATCCCCTAATATTAACTTTACATGTAATAGTAAAACTAGAGGAAATATGGGTGAAGTTTGAATAATGGATTCGTAATGACTTATTAAATATACAATTAAAAATAAGTTTTGATTATAAATTATTTATGTTTTAAAGTGTCATGTAAAATTGTCAGAAAAATTTATTTCCATTTTCATCTGTCTGAAATATGATTTTCAAAATGTGTATTTATGAAAAAATAAAATTAGGAATAAAATTGATAATAAATAGTGTCTGCTAACATGTAATATATGTAAAAAATGACATAAATATTATATATACTTTATATATAAATATTAATTTACATGAACATTAGTTGAAAAATAGTTTTTCTGTACTTTTAACAAAATGATGTTTATAGAATTTTAAAACTGATCTGTTTTAGATCTTGTTCTGCTCTTTTTACCTTCCATTTAAAAATTGTCTCATTACACTTCACACAAAAGAAGCTACAAAGTCGTGAGTATAATGAAATGTGGTACGTTACCACACGATGTACGAAATCTCTTCATAACTAATGGAACTTTCAAAACATTTTTGTGTGGTTTGAACAAGTGACTGATTTTAACAACTAGGTGGAAACTAATTTGTTTTTTTTTAAAAAGGAAGACTTATTTGAGACTTCTGATGGTATATTATTAAAATTCTTTGCAGCTATATGTAATGAAATTACATGAAAAATGCAAAAGAGTTGTTACAAATATTTAAAAGACTTAATATCTTTATGAACACAAACATGAACAAAAAATAAACATTGTCATTTCCTCTGAAACCTGATCAAAACATAGAAGTAACACTTCAGAA
The DNA here is from genome assembly GCA_004027595.1 of Dinomys branickii. Taxonomy (NCBI): domain Eukaryota; kingdom Metazoa; phylum Chordata; class Mammalia; order Rodentia; family Dinomyidae; genus Dinomys; species Dinomys branickii. The sequence continues at coordinate 70,973 of PVLD010006328.1, forward strand.
AGGCCAGAACTTAAATGAATATTAAATGCTCTGAATTATTTCTCTTAATTAGCACTCATAATAATCCAACTGAAAACAATAGAATTTCAATTTCCACAAATAAAATAGGTACAATCTTTAAAATGATAACGATATTGTTAGATTGGCGCCCTTATACATTTATGAGATTCTATATAATGTATATCAAAATTTATATGAATTACAATTATAATTTGTGAATTACAATTCTATTTTCAGGATCATATTTTTTTTACTTTAATGATAAAAAAATAAAACCAATAGAGAATTTCAAAATAATATGATAGGAAATTAACCATGATCATTATACTGCATGTTATCTTCAAAGTCATTACTCAGGTTACAGGGACAAGCATTCAAAACTGATCAAACAATATAAGTGCTAAAGGTTCCCTTCAATGAATTAATAGAAATAAGTAGTACAGTTACCTTAGCTCTCTGGTGTGTATACACTATTTTCCCCTTCCTTCTTTTCTCTTTTTCCCCATCCTATTCTCCTTCTGGGTATTTTCCCAGAAAAAAATGAAAACATCATACCACAACCATACATGTGCACCCTTTCTTACAGCAGCACAATTTGTAATAGCTAAATCTTGGAAACAACCCAAATGTCCACCAACCGAGGGATAGATTTAAAAAAAGATGTGGCATTTTTTAAACAATTTGGTATTGCTCAGCTATAAAGAAAGATAAACTCGAGGCTTTTATAGGTAAGTAGATGCAACTAGAGACCATATTCATAAGTTAAATAAATCAGAATAGCACGTGTAAACATTGTATTGTCTCCCTGGTGTAAGAAACTGAAAGAGTAAATATAATCCAAAAGGTACAATAGATATAGTGAAAGGGACATGAACAGCTCAAAATTACCATAATTTTAAGTACTTTGTCTTTATTAATAATTACAGCTGAACCTTGAGACACAGGCTCGTAATCCTATCACTCTGGGAGAATGAGTCAGGTGGATGACAGAGTCCACGTTGGACCCCTTAGTAACTCTGTGAGACAGTGTCTCAAAATAAAAATAAATGGGCCTGGGGATATACGATGGTGTGAAGACCCTGGCTTGAATCCCCAGTGTCACAGTCAATCAATCAATCAACCAAGTAATCCAAATAGTCAAAAAAGATGTTCACTGATGTCATAGTAGATAGATGATGATGTTGAGAGATAGATAGATAGACAGACAGATAGATGCAATAAAAATAATGTTAAAGTTCAAATAGTGAAGCGGTTGAATGATTGAATGATTTATGTCATTTCATGTCCTTGATTTTCATCTCCTTCAAAGTATGTCTATACTGTAAGAAATTGTGAAAGTATTTATGCAATAATTATTAGATTAAAGCAACACAGAAAACACAAAATATGAAAATCTTACTTCGTCTTAAATTTTACAATGAAGATTATAGAAAATGTTAACTTTTACACTATTATCAAAATGTTCTCAATAAGTAAGGATTAATGGAATTGTACAGTAAAGCAAATCCTAATCATGTCCTTCAGAAAGAAAAAAAAAGAAGAGAGAAGAGGAAAATTTTTAGCATTAGCGAAAAAGGATTATGACTTTTAAAATTCTAAGGATGAGTGATTGTGAATAATAACCAATCAGTTAATGTGCATAGAAATAAGAAAAAAAATGCATTCTGAAGCCCAGGTATATCCAAGGGACATACCCTTTCTTCGCAAGCTTCTGAGTTATGTATATTGGGAAATGATACTTTGCTGTGGAGGTTAAGTAAAATTTAATATTCTCTTTGGAAAATAAATGCATTTTCATAACAGTATCTGGAAAACTAATTTAAAGTTCTAATACTTTACTTTTAATTCTATTTATGTGTAATTTAAATTGAAGATGGAAATATATGCTTTAAAAATATTAACTTTATTTTGTTTCATTCAATACTAATAAATTAGCACATAATTCAATGACCACAAGATCGTTAATAAGTTGTGTTGATTATTTTTAAAATATACATTGCATCAAAAGCAACAAATTTTATTAATAAAGAATCATGTAGGGCTGGGGATATAGCTCAGTGGAATAAGCGCCTGCCTAGCAAGTGCAGGGTCCTGAGTTCGATCCCCAGTACCGACAAAAAAAAAAAACAAAAAAAACAATCATGTGTTAAGATTACTACTTTTGCTGATTGTTTCATATAAAAGTCAATGAGAATTACTTTGAAAAGAAGCATAATGGTTATCTAATTACATTAGATTTCAGATGAGTTGACCCAATGTAGAATTATCTTCACAGAAAAAGGTATTAATTAAACTTGGCATGAGTTTCTAAAGTTTTAAATTATTTTAAGTCATTTACAAACACAATACAGACTCATACTTTATCAGTGTAATATTTACATTACAAATAACAGTAATTACATTAAAAAATAAATGAGAACCTTACAGATCATAATGTGAAACTGATGAAGCAAAGTGAAATTATCAAAAGCTACATGGAAAATTAGGGAACAGGTGAGACTGGAATCAAGCCTCATATACTGTGCAGCCTCCAAATGTATTAGTTAAAGGGGGAAAATAGCACAAATTTTCTACTTTGATGCATTATCGTGATGCTTGCCTCTATTTTGTAGTGCTTGCAACACTATTGATTTTCAACAATGCTTATTTGAGTTGAAATAAACTACTCCAAAAATTATTTTAATATTCAGAGTAATTGTTTGAATCATTAAATGTATTGTTCTTGATTTCAATATAAATAGAAAAAATTAAATTTTGCCAGTAAATATAGATGAACAATTCCTATTGCATTAGTAACATCAATCTCAGAAGGAATTTAAGGCAAGAATATAAACATATTAGAATAGAAGCATTGGTCATTGTATAAAAATAAAAATTGACTTCTTACATAAATGACTTCCTCAAACTCTGATGGGCTCCAAAGCAATAGTGTCTTTGCAGAAATATGTGTACATTTGCATGCCGTTGGTATTTTATTGTCTTAAAACGAGATTTAATGCTAACTTTTAACCTAGAATATTACTGGTATTTCTTCATTTTATTGTGGAAACGCAAGATGTAATTCACCACAAGTGATATTTACGTATTAAGCCAAGGTACCATCTTTCCATGACTGACTTTACTCTGTATCTATAACTCTCTATTATATCTATATGCATATCAATTGAAGGTGGTAATAAAATTGAAATATCTTAAAAACTATTCATATATTTATGTTTGGTTATTTACATAATATTTATTATCTGGATAAAAATAAATCAAGTTTTCCTACTGATAATGATATGTAGTTTACTTGGTAAGTAAATGTTTGGGCACTGGAGAGAAAGACACTCCCAAATTTTGATCCTAGTCTCACCAGTACTGACACTCATATTTCAGTTTCTCCAGATATCTGTTTCCTCAACTAAAATGTAAGAATTACAATGTAGGATCATTGCAAAAATTCAAAGCCATGTTACACTTAAGCATGTAAAACTTTGTGGAATTGAAGTAATTATTATTAGTGAATTTTGTCAGCTTTGTTACATAAGTGACATTCATAGGAAACATATATCAGAAGAATAACAGCAATATAAAAATGTTATTAGCTAAAAGGCACCAAAGTGACATAATGGAAGGCACAATTTTTTGTTTTGTTTTGTTTTTGTGAGACAAGGTCTGGCTATTTAGTTCAGGCTGGCCTAGAACTCACTATGTAGCTCAGTCTGTCCTTGAACTCATAGCAAACTTCCTGCCTCAGCCTTCCAAGTGCTGGGATTACAGGCACGCACGTGACAGAAGGCATGGTATAAAATAAAATAAAATAAAATAAAATAAAATAAAATAAAATAAAATGAAACAAAGCCAACTCCACACTTCATGAAGTGACAGGATAAAATCAGTCAAGTCTATTTCATTAGGCATAGGCTGTTTATTCACATATCTTCCTCCATGGCTTGATTACACAAAAATATTAATCTAAAATTTATCAGTATTTTAAAATTGTTTCCTTGGAATTCATCTCCCCCGTGTGTACCTTCTATGTCCTGTCCCGGTCTTTGACCCCACTGTACCTGGCTGCATTGTGTTCCACCTTGACCAGACATGACCAAGCCTGCACTTAAGTCTCATGTGCTGAGTCCTTACCTGCACTCTGCAGACTGTGTAGCACAGGCAGCAGCATCAACCAGGTAGAAACTGTCATACTATATTGACCAGGTGTCTTGGTTACTTTTCTCTCTCTTTGCTGAGACAAAACACCCAATGCCCAAAATGAAGGAAGGCAAGGTTTATTTAGCTTACAGTTTGTGGAGGTTTCAGTCCATACTTGGCTAGTTCAGAGGCAGAGTGGCACATGGCAGAGGGCCAAAGTTCATGGCAGCAGAGCACAGCAAAACAACCAGTAAAAGGGAGGAATGGCGGCAAGCAGCTTCTCTCCTTCCCTTACATTGTAAACAGGCTCCCCCCACCCAGGGTGCATGTAGCTTTCACACAGTCTCCATGCCCTCCTCTTCCACAGGCTCAGGATGTGTACAAAGTAAGCACCCTGGCTTCCTGCTGAGTCACTCAGCCAAACCTCTAGACTCCCCAAGTTAACATAATGTATAAACCATAACAATCCAGCCCTTGTCAACTTGGCAACTAGGCACATTTCTTTAAATCAAGACTTATGTGCATCCCTTTATGCAAAAAGCATTTAGTCCATCTGCAAGAGTTGCCAAAGTCCTAACAGTTCCAGCACTGCTGAAAAGTCCAAGTCCCAAGTCTCCTCCCAGATGTAAGGCAAACTATTTAGTTATAAGTCCCTGTACAAGTGAAAAGTTAAACACTTCCAACATTCAATGGCACAAAATAAACATCACCATTCCAAAAAGTACCAACAGGGGAATATAGAGCATTGGGACCAAAACAAGTCCAAAATCTAGCAGGATTAACATTATTTACTGTAATTCCACATGCAGCATTGGAAGCAACTTGTGGTACACTGTGAGTTTCAAAAGGTTTGCATGAGTCCACCCCTATGGCACTTCTGGTGGTTACAGCTCCCACGGCTTCTCTCTTAGGCTCGCTTTGCTTCCTCTTTGCAGCTTTCCTTAGATGATCCACAGTCCTGTCTTTTCTAAACTTCTGAGATCTCCAGTGCACCTTTTGATTCACACTCACAGCCTCAGATATTGCCCTCTCAGGGGCACACTGTTTGGCCTCCCAGGCCTTCTGAAATATGGGTGGAAGCCTCTTTAACCTCGGAACTCTTGCATTCTCCATGCACCTAAAGCCAGGGCCACGTGGATGATTCAAAGGTCTACTGCCACCTGGAGCAGTAGCCAAGCTTTTCTCTCTCTTGGCCATAGGGGTCCAGAGCCTGGATCGCTGGGAACTCTGAATCCAATTCTGAGGAACAAATGCTCTATGCTGCCTCCATTCTCAAACATGGTGCTGTTTGTCGTCCTTCTCAAGGCAAAGTTTCTCACCTTTACAGTTTTGAGGCTGCAAAGGGTCAGTGACATTCATAGGAAATATATGCTGCTTCTTGTGATGCCCTCAGGCCATCTTTTCCATTCTCTTGTTCCTTCTCAGCAATAGAGATCTCCTCAGCCTTATCTTTGCAGTCCACAGCTTTACTCAAGCTTCCTTTCAGTTCAAACTCACAACATTTTAAATCATCCTGCTGGGCTTTTTGCTCTTGTTTCTCAATATAAATTTGGCTAAAAGTCCCCATCAATAGCCATGCCACTATCTCAACATTCAACTGTCTTGATTTTCTTCTGCCAGATTAATCAATCTGCTGCCGTCCTTAATCTCAGTCTTAGGCAAAGTCTCTGGACACTAGCAAAATGCAGACAAACTTTCTGCCAAGCCATAACATACATCATCTGGAGTCCAACAACCAAAGCAGTCCTTCTTCCCAGAAACCTCCCGAACCTGCTGTTGACTTAAAGTGCAGGATTTCTATCAGCCTTCTGATCTTCCAAGCTCTGACCAGAATCTCAGATACAGAACAGCCAAAGTTTTTCTAGCGCTACTCTTTCAGGCGACATCTCCCAACCTTTCCAAACTTTTCCCACAAGCAATTTCCAAAGGCTCTTGAACCACATGGTCAGGTATGGTAACAGCAATGACCCCACTCCACTGGTACCAAATTCTGTCTTGGTTACATTCCTCTTGCTGAGACAAAATACCCAAAATGAAGGAAAGAAAGGTTTATTTAGCTTACAGTTTGCGGAGGTTTCAGTCCATACTTGGCTAGTTCAGAGGTAGAGTGGCACATGGAAGAGGGCAAACGTTCACGGCAGCAGAGCACAGCAAAAACCACCAGCAGAAGGGAGGAATGGCGGCAAGCAGCCTCTTCTCCTCCCTTACATTGTAAACAGCCTACCCTACCCAGGGGCATGAACCTCTCACACAGTCTCCATGCCCTCCTCTTCCACAGGGTCAGGATTTGTACAAAGTAAGCACCCTGGCTTCCTGCTGAGTCACTCAGCCAAACCTCTAGACTTCCCAGGTTGACACAATGTATAAACCATAACACCAGAATATATCATCTCATTTCACTGAAAAATATGCTTTTGGGCTGGGGATATAGCTCAGTGGAATAAGTGCCTGCCTGGCAAGCCCAAGGTTCTGAGTTCAATCCCTGGTACTGCCAAAAAAAAAAAGCACGTTTTTTATATTTCTCAGTTAAAGTCATAACAAATAGTGATAATTTAGGCAGAAAGATGATAAAATTGTTTTGACAAATAAATTAGCTGTTTTACTAGGTTTTATTGACAACTAAAAACCCATTAAAATGGGTGTATTACATATTTGTGTAAAATAATACATAGAGTAAAACAGTCAGTGTGGGAACAGAGCTATGATTGCCTTACTTCATAAATGAAACATAAAACAAATCTACTAGACAGTATTTTGGTTTAAAACGTACAGTTAACTAGAGATCATTTGTACTGGTTTGCAGTGCTGGCCAAGAAAATGTTTCCCTATGTGTTACTATGCCGTTCTGATTACTAAGGAAGACAACGCATTGGAACCCATTGCCTCACAGGGATTTTAGGAAGGAGGAAGCCCCTGAAACTCAATCACCTATTGGGAGGCGACATGCTCAGCAGTGACGGACATCATGGCGGGCAGCCTGTGCTGGGCGGGAGGGGACACTAGACGGAGTGTGCTGGGGTGAGAAGAGCGCAGCACAGAGCCTCTGCACTGCACAAACTGACGTGCGGATGACGCTGAGAACCCTATCTCAGATCTAATGATAATCCCGGGCTAAACAAGTTACCAAAATTGTCAAAATTAGGAGCTGTCGGAGAGAAAGTGAGGCGGGATTGTTATGACTAGAGACGCTCGGCCCTCGCCGCGAGGACACACTGTCCTTTGTGCCAACCTGCGCCCACTACCCTTTGTTCTGAAAACATCAAGCCCCCGTTCAGAAGCAGCTGATGATACTTTAATTTTTTTATTTGTTTTCTTCCCTACCTCTTCACACCAGTCAAAGTCGTTTCATTTATGTATTACTGTTTGAAGAAGCGGTGCCAAGAGAACTTAATGCGGTCGGTGGTAACAGGTGGTCTAAAAAGACATAATAGGCTGTTCCTGGAAGGACATTATAACAAAGGGGAAAATGCCATTTAATGCTGCCCCAGTACCTCAGTGGCGATTTTTAAAAACTGCCATGGTTTCAATTTAAAAATGAATACACTATAGACTTTCCCCCCTTTAATTTACCACACAAGGCCACATGCAACTAAGAGAGTGCCTTACGTTCAGCAATAAGCAATGCTTAGGAGCTCGGGGAAGGATCACACAGTTTCCTGGTGGACAGAGCGCTAACTCCATTAGTGCCACAGGCTGGCTAAATCACCCGCATTACACTTCAGCGGTGTTTCAGACAATTAAGCCACCTCCGTTCATCTCTTCTTTCTGGGCTCATAAAGACATTAGACACAAACTTACGACCAAGCGTGTTGGGGAAATGACTGGGAGAGTTGTGTTTAAATCAGGGTGGCTAAATTAATAATAATAAAAAAGTTGAAAATTACTCGAAACCAGTAATTTTTTCTAATATTCAAAGTCACTATAATAGAGCCTTCATTACACTCCGAAATGCTTTTCTCCTCTCTTTCTCTAAGCAGACTTAGAAGGCAGTGAAGTGAGTAAACCAGCCGAATGGAACAGAAGAAGAAATAAGCTCGATTCATTTTCAGTCAGGTGACCTTATTGTGGAGCCATCTTCTTGTAGCGTTCGGGTCCCCTGAATGATAGTGCCACCAAGCAGCACACAGGAGAGGGTAGATTTACTCCCTGCAGGAACACGTATCTGGTAAGCACCGCACTGTTTAGCCGATTAGGCTGTGCAATTTCTAAAACTAGAGATATTGCTTTGGATATTCCTGCCTTATTCAGCAAGCTCCCCACAAAACATCATCTATCATTACATCTTTGACCACAGTTTAAACAAAGAGCTCATCGGATCTGAGGAAAAGAAATTTATATAAATGAGTAGCAGCAAATGCTCCATGAATAAAGAAATTTTTGTTTTATTATGCTGAAAAGAACTGGGAGTTTGTAGTGTGCATGACACAGTTTATAAAGGGCTTAAAGATATTTTACATTGGAAGAACTAAGTTTGACTACTTTTAGTAGGGAGGTGTTTCAGAGAAAAACATTTTTTAAAAATAAACTCACCCTCAAAATTTACCAAATGGTAGTTTTCTGACCACTTGTTTGCCGTAAGGGACCCTGGGATGTAAGGTACTTCCTTGATGGTATTAAAATCTGCTTATCTAGGGGCTGGGGATATAGCTCAGTGGAATAAGTGCTTGACTAGCAAGCGCAGGGTCCTGAGTTCAATCCCCAGTACCGCAAAAAAAATAAATAAATAATAAAAAAAAATAAAATCTGCTTATCTAGTACTGGGTTAGAGTGTAAGTCTGCCTGTTTCTAAGAGTCCCACCCTACTGATCATGGCTGACATAAAATAGAATATTTTATTACTATCATTTGTTCCATGTAACACTCCAAAGATAGTAGAAGGGAGGCTAATATGAAGGTTGTATTAGAAAAATGTATCCAGGGAACAATTTTCTACCTTACAAGTCCCATATTCCTGCGGTGTTCCTCATTAAGCCTTGTCCAGGATGTCAAAGTCTGCATTTCAACTGAGAGAAAGTACAGAGGAAAAACAAGAGTCCACCCCTATGTTTAAGGGTGTATTTCATTTATATACATGTGTCATTTTCACTTCTTAGTCATGGAAACAAAGCTCACTGCAATCTTGGCTACAAAGGTGAATAAATAACACTGCACTTTTCTGGTCAGCTCTGGACTTAACTGAAATTCCTACTACTATACAAGAAGGGGATACATGACAGACAGATACATGATAGACAGACAGACAGATAAAGGAGAGAGAGAGATAGGATAGAAGGCATAAAGTTGGGAGACAAGGAAACATCATAACTTAAAAATTTTGCTTTTAAGAAAACTTTAACTGCAGAGTATGAAGTTACCCAAGGTTGTCCTCATCTGTGCTCCAGGCTTTGGGTGCTTCCGCTGTCAATGCCCATTATGCTCAAATCCCTTACAGATTCTGTAAGTCTCAGAATTAGTTCAGTTGATAAAAAAACAGAACAGAAACCTGAGTTTAAGACACAGAAACAATATTCCCAGGCAAAACAACCTAGATCACTTATCTTAAAAAAATACAATGGCCCAGGGCCCCATATTTCTCCTATCAAATGGGCCACCATTTCTCCTGTAAGTTCAGCCAGTATATTCCCACCTGTGCAAGGGCCATATTCTTTTTCTTGCTAACCAAGCCCAAACTTTCTGTATGTTCACAACTTCTCCAGATTTCCACCACCAAAAACATTTACATATTCCCAGGTGTTGCCTATACCATGTCTCTCTGATCTTTGAGGGCCTGAACTCTATGTTTCAAAGATGTACTTTAAAAATTCTGGGTAATAAGTCCTTTTATGCCTCTTATTGAGCCATCTTGAAAATTATATTCCCGTGATGACAGTCAGCACGCCTGCAACCTGCTCCATGAGTGGGGAGAATCAAGGCGCACCACTCCCACTTTGGGGAACTTCTTGTACCCTGTGACAAGACTGCTAGAAGACTCTGTTAGGGATGAGACATGCATAATTACCTCAAAGCAACAAGAAACAGTAAGAGATTGTCCACAAAGCCAGGGAAGGAAGATTTACCTAGGATGGTGTCTGCTACTCTTTTCCTCTCCAGCCTGTCCTTATGAAGTGTTGAAGTGGATCTTCTGATAAAGCTGCACTCTGCAGTGCGGGATAGACTAACCACTAACAAATGCAAACTGACACTTCTGCGATGGATTAGTGTGCATATCAACAATCTCCTAATGGCTTTCATCCTTTCTATCACATTTGACCTTGCCTGTTGGAGACATTTGATAAATGATTAATTATTCATTCTAAAACTTGATCCTTGAACAACTAAACTACTTCCCGGAAGCAAATATGGATGTGTATTAGAGCATCAGAATCAATCAATTATTCATGGTGAGCCTTATATTTGCCTAGTGGGTGCCAATTTCTAATTTAGGCAGTCTGTGAGATACAAAAATAATGGAATGCATAGTATCATAACTGAAGGAGTTTCTACTAGGATGGAAGAGGCACTGACAGCATGTGTGGGCTGGGCTTTTAGGATCAACTCTATTTCGGACCATCTTTGGTGTTTTCCATTCAGTGCTGTAACCCTGGACTAACTTATGACCTATCAGTAAGATAATGGAGGAAGAAAGTGGATTCAAAGTGACAGATTAAAAAGAAATTGAAAATAAACATCAATGAAAATTTTGGTAGTGCTCACAGAAAAAGAAAAGATGAAACAAAATCACTGTTTAGATCGATTATAGTTTATTATTATTGTAACAGGCACCACAGAATGGAACTTGATAAGCTAGATTTTGTTTTTTCCCTCTAGAGACAGGCAGATTCTCTAAACTTCCTCAGGCCCTGGGTATAAACAGTTACTACCGCCTCTCCTCAGCCCAGATGAATGGAAAAAAATATGCAGATTCTGGCACCAGAAGGTCAATCTAATTTCATTTTTTGTCAAGAGAAGGAGGAGGCTGGGTCCATGAATATAGTATTGTGACCCGGGATGTTGGTCTGTCAGTTCTAAGTAAGGGAGAGAGGAGGCAAAGTTCATGTCTGTACTTTCAGATTAAGGAAAGTTTCTTTCATTGAAGAGTGTAAGAAGTATTCTTAGATCCATAGATCTTTCATCAGTTGGACCTCCTCGGGAATTTTCTTGTTCCTTTGAGGTTACCAATGTTTGTTTACAGGTGTGTACAGTGAACAACTGTGCTCACAAGGCTTAGTATATTGAGAAAATACCAGAGTCTATTTTGATGCCTAGTTTTTGGGGCCAGTAGTTAACAGCTGGCCCTACTATGGTATAAGAATACCATGTGAAGGGGAGGAGAGGGAATTCTGGAGGGAGAAATATTAGTTTGTCTTTGTTGTTTCCCCTCTGTGCCCTTTTCTGAGTTGCTCATTTCCTCAACTCTTTTATATGTACTATCTGTCTAGCTCACCAATGAGCTTAAAATAAAGCTACACAGCCAGGCATAGTGTTTCATGCCTGTAATCCCACTGCTCTGGAGGGTTTATGTAGAAGGATTGCAAAGTCAAACCAGGTCTGGTCATTTTAGTCACTTGGCAAAACTCTCTTGCTAAGTAATAAAATTTAAAAGTGTTGGAGAGGTATCTCTTCATGAAATCCCTGGTTTTAACCCTCAGTACTGAAAAAGAGAGAAAGAGAGAGAGAGAGAGAGAGAGAGAGAGAGAGACAGAGAGAGAGAGAGAGAGAGAGAGAGACAGAGAGAGAGAGAGAGAGAGAGAAGGCTATATATACATGGACAGTCTTTCGGGCAGATATAATAACTTGTGGCATCACTGCTACAGAGACAGGGCCAGGTATCTGAGAGAGAAGTATACACACTAGGGAAGGCCAAGGAAGTTAGACATTTGACAACATGAAGGTGGTTGTTAAATTAGCAAAATTAGCTCTGTAATTTATCAGTCCAAGCCTTAGCTTATTTGACCTGCTCTCCTATGTGCTCCCAGGAGACTTGTTTTAGTTGTTATTCAGTCTGCTAATGATGTTTCAGGTAACCTTTTTTTCCCTCAATGCCAGAGCTACTGGAGAGATTCAAAAACATGATAATTCTTGATTAAGCTTTATTTATGTTCAGCCAACAAGTTGTTTTTTATTTGTAAGTACATCAAATATTAATATTTCTTCAAACATTTTTGAAAACTACTTGTTATAATTTTAAATGTTAATTAATTAAATATCTATTATATTTTTAAACTATGCTACCAATTTAGATTGTTATTTAAAACATTAGACTCCACTACATCAACAAACAAAACTATAGGCACCAATATCTCACTTTAAGTGATCACACATCAAAGACATACTGTAGTCTTTAAACAAGGAAACAGCCAGATGGTGAGGTTGTTTTAAAAGTTAAGGTTTATGTGGTCAGTAAGCAGAAGAAAATAAGAATAAGAAAATGTAAACCCACATACCAAACTCAATGAACCATGAAGCAGCACTACTATAACTATGTTTTGATCTTTTCTCTTTGACAGATACAATTTGTAAAACTATTTTGCAAGACACAATTCATTTACATTGTCCTTAGACAAAAGCCAATAATATTTCTTGCTCTGTTTTTGCTAAATTAACTTCTACCCCTACAGAGCTATAAAATAGCTTAATGTATAGTCAATAATAAGTGAGCAAAGCCATGCATAGAATGAGATACTGCTCTCATCAGCTAGTTAGACAAATAGGTGTTATACCTTTGTCCATTTCCAAGGTTTAGATTTCTTTCCTCAATTAATAAATTTCTCTGTGTTTACTATTATCTAAAAAGGTTATTTTACTACAAAAATGCTTGGTCTCACTATGTTTTGGCTTGATTTATCGATGTGACTATCAGAATGTGTTGGCACTGTGTTGACTTACCCTGTGCATATCAAAGTCATAGTGTCAAATAACTAATATCAAGACTATAATTTCCTTTAAAGATTTTGAAAGAAAGCTAGGGTTGACCACTTCAAGGACGCATTAGTAGTATTCATAATAGGAATAGTAGTTAAGAATAGTAATGTTTGCCATTAAATGAGATACATAGGCTATCATATCTTAGAAATTATATGCAGCAAGTTTTATCTACAATATAATCAATAATGTTTGATGGCTCTTACATACTTGGGTAGGTCATTTACTTGACAGAAAAGTGACTTCCTCTAGTAACTTCAAGGCAGGGACATTTTTAGTTATAGAAGTACTAGCAAACTATTTGCCTGGGAGGACTTTCTAAGCATGGATCACAGACCAAAAATCCAAACCCTGCACTTCTGTGCTCTTCATCACAGAAGAGTAAATAAAATTATTTTTAGAGTGACATTAGAAAATATGCAAACACTGAGCAATTTATGTATCACATAGTATAATTTTTAAAATGTAGGGTAGAAGCTTGTGTTTTGCGTGTATAACTGCATTGTCACTGAAGTTGATAAAGTTCAATAAAAGTATTTTTCCTGATTTCCTTAAATATCCATAAATAAAAGTGAAAATTTCAAAATAACATCAAACAACTATTATTAAATTTTACATCACTCATTCTCACTTTATTGATTTTTTTCAACTAGATATTAGGTTTGTAGTCTGTGGTCATGACATCTTTCACATCTGAATAAAAATGAGCTCTGAATCATTGACTTGGCCCATCGCCGCAGTCTGGCATTTGTCTGTGTGATAGTCACTTGGAGAACTCTCACCTCGTTCTTTCTTTAAAGTATCAGCAGTTGAGACTAACTGGTGCACGTCTCTCCAGGAAGCTTTGAAACTGACATTTATGGTGGGAAAATATGTAGCCTGTTGCTTTTAGCAGAAAATTTTAAAAAGCAGGAGAAAACAGAAATCTCCTGCCGGTGGTAAGACTGAATGGCTGTGGCCCTGAATCAAGGCCAGCAGTTTGCTGAAGCTGTTGGTTTCAAGCAGGAGCCTAAAGTGATATCTTTCTATGGTCTGTTGGCCATTTCAGAACCTTAGAAATGTAATGGTCAATTCACTAGAAAGAAACAAATAACTAAATAAATTTTATGAGAGGACTTCAAGATGGCGACCGGGTAGGTAGCAGAGAGAGAAACTCCCAGAGGAATGCCACTCAGACAAAGGAATATAGGAATATAGCAACATATGAATGACAGAAGGGAAAGAGGTGGGTATACTGAATTCAGTAAGGATCGGAAATGGGAATTGAAGCCCTCGGAAAGACTAAGCAAAACCTCTTCTGGAGGAAATGATGGGAGATCCGCCATGGCACAGTCGGAGGGAGAGGACAGGGAGGAAGTCATCACTCCAAACACACCCACGGCCCATGCCCTCATTCCAGCATTTGCAGCTTCATCTTCGGAGACCCACGCTCACGGAAGCCTCCCGACTCCACCAGGGGAGAGCGGAGTTCCGAGAGCCAGTCCGGGGGTGGAGAGGGGAGGGCACAGGCAAGAAAAGAGGCAATGGCGGTTGGGAGCAGTTGTTGAACCCAGTGTGAGGATGAGAAGATACGACAGCCCCTGGGGCAGAGTCCCCACACTGCGGCAACCTTTTTAATCAGCGCCTAGAGAGAATCAATGCAACTAGTACACAGCCCAGCACGCCCGGCTCTGCACCTGCCTCGAGGTGGTGCCCCCCTGCCTCTCTGCTGGGTGAGCGGCTACTGGAGGAGAGCAGCAGGGAACCTTGGCAGCGAGCCATGGCGGCTTCCAGGGATCCAGCGGGGGGGCGGATGGGGGCTCCAGCACCACAACGGGAGGGAGATGCAAGTGGAGGTGGATCACGTGGCTCCACGCCCTTCTCACTCCAACATCAGGCAGGAAGCATGAGCTGGGTCGCCAGGACTCAGCTCCCACCCTGAACTCTTTCTGGGAGCACCTTGAGCCTCCATGACTTGAGCAAACACCACCTGTTCCTGGCACAATGGGACAAATCCATGGTCTCCAGGACTCACCCGATTGTTTATGTGTTGATTAATGTGAATATAACATTATGTAATACAACGTCCATTGTAGTTTTACTACTATATTCTTTATAATTTTGTGTTTTCAGTATTGTTTATGGCTTATTCTGGTTCATGTGTCTCCATTCTTTTGTCTTTAAATTAAAAAAAAAAAAGACTGAATGGCTGTGTGATCTATCACACTATCCAAAAACATCAAGAATGAAGAAAATAAAATCACTTAGTACATGTACAATAATGAATTGTTTAAAAATAACTTTTTCATATTTTCTGGAAAGCCAGGCATGGTGGTGCATGCCTGTAATCCCAGCCCTTGGGAGGCTGAGGTAGGAGGATTGTTGCAAGTTCAAGATGAGCCTGGGCTACAAAGTGAGCTCAAGGCCAACCTGAACTGCATAGCAAGACCCTGTCTCAAAAAGACAAAAAAAATGTATGTTCTGGAAAGAATAAGAAACATTTTATGAGCACAGGGATACTGGTAATTATTCAGAGCCTTCCTTCTGTAACCTTAGTAACACAGGGTGACAATTTATCCCAATAAAATTCATATAAGGAAGGGTGAGCTTCTCTTTTAATATGGTTCCACTTTTCCTGACTCCACTTGCTTGCTGAGCTAAGTAAGGAAGATGGAGTATGTGATGAAAGCTATTTTATTCTTTCTACCATTTTTTTTTCTTATAATGCATGAAACTACCCACCTAAAAATATTTAAAGAGAGATAAAGTATTAAAAATAGCTGTGATAAATTTTCTTTTTAATTTAAGCATTCTTTTGGGAAAATAGAATCAAGAAAATTAGCATAGGACAGTGGTTATTGTAATTAAATAATAGAACAGGTTCCTGAAAACAATTAAAATTTGTAGATTGCTACCTATGTCTATGAGAATCAGTGTGATAATTTAAAATGACAGATACAAGAAAACACCATAATAAATAAAGAACTTTAGTTCTTTCAAAAGTGAGGAACTTTTACCCAATTATTTTTAATTTTAACTAATAAAGAATATAAAACAGCTTGCATGAAGCACAGCAAGTTGCTCGGATGTGGTGTAAAATCCCTGTCACATAGAAAGAGCATATATAGTGGACAGAATGAGTTTTACTCCCATTTCTTATGAACTGGCTGGATACACAAAGGGTCATTCATCATTTTAACAGGGACAATACACATTTTAACCTTTCATTACTATGATTTGTATGCATCATTAAGTATTTACATACTCTTTAAAAATGAAAACACCTATCAAAAATGAGCAAATTTACTAAAATTTATGTTCCTCTATTAAGTCTTTTTAGAGTAAGTATTTATTATTATTATCAGAGGAAGTGAAATTTCTTCCATCTGCAATCTTCCTATAAACTTTTTTTTTTTTTTTTGGCGGTACTGGGGATCGAACTCAGGACCCTGCGCTTGCTAGGCAGGCGCTTATTCCACTGAGCTATATCCCCAGCCCCTTCCCTATAAACTTTCAATTCAATTTAAACTTTATTTTCACTCTTCTTTCATATTTGTAACAAGAAGATATATATTCCTAAACAAATTATTCTTTTGACATAAAAATTACATCCTCTACTTTCCACAAATACTGATTTATATGCAGATCCTAATATAGTCTTACTCATATTAATTTTTAGCCAAAATAACTTTTATTTTGCTAGAATCTTTGTTGAGAACTATCTCAAATACATAAACATTTTAAAGACCAGTAAAGCTCATGAGAACATAACAGCATTAGTAACACATAGACAGTAGCAATGTGTAGCCACTCACCTTCCAGTTTTATCAGAGTCGTAAAAATGAAAAGAAACACATTTAAATAACCCAGAGACCTAGCTACTTTATAAAACTGTGATTTTTTTTATTTTACAATTTTATTAAAAGTACATATTTATTACTATGTAGGAGAAATTTTACATAATATGTAAATTTATATGTTTATGTATGCATATATTTATTTGTGTATAAAATTCTTAATAACCAATGCTGTAATGTTCAATCTTACTTAAAATTATTGAAGTATTTATAATTCATTCATATTTTAGCTCTATTAATTTCATATAAAGTCACAAATATAACTAAAATCACACAAAATAAAATAACACAATATATAACTAAATATATAAAATATATAACTAAATATCAATTTAAATTAACATAAAAACTCTAGATGTCGTTCTGAACACCATCTAAGTGAACACAGAGCACAAAAATCACGCTTGCCTAATTTCCAAGGTCTGTCTGCACTCCTGTAATAGATAGCATGAAATAAAGAAAAGTCAGTGCACGGTAAATGTTGTGTGACTCTCACCTGACAAATCCCATCTCTGGATCACACAGATCATGGGTCAACCAGAGTGAAGGCAGGTTCTCTGTCACCACTCTGACCCAGGGAAAGAGCGGCGTCGGCTGTAAGGAAGCCATATGAGACCCAAACTCGGTCAACTTTCAGAACTTTCAAAGCAAAAGAAATATAATCAGAAGTGATAGTTTGATTGTTAGTTGGGATTCATTATAAGAATCAAAATGAAAAAATTACTGGCTCCCCAAATCTCTCCTTAGCCAACACCATTTCAATGGCTTCAGCAAGGAAATCTCCAGGCCTTTCAAGGGACAGTCAACAACTGTCAAAGATAATTTTTTTTTTTTGTATATTTGAGACAGGGTCTCACTTCAGGCTGGCCTTGAGCTCACCTTGTAGCCCAGACCGGCCTTGAACTTACAACAATCCTCCTGCCTCAGCCTCCTGAGTGCTGGGTTTACAGGTGTGCACCACCACACCTGGCTAAAGAAAATTTTTAAAGAGTGAAAACACAATTGTCTTATAAAAACAAATGAAGTGTTCATCAAAGATTAATAGTGAGGAATCAGTAATTTAGAAAAGCTGACTACTAACTTTTATAAATTTTATAAATATCACTCAGAAAAACTGCATATCTGAAGAAGTTTCAGCCTCAGTAATGAGTAAGGAAATGTTCTGAGGATGAGTTTAGTATTAATTTAGCTCCAACATCATTTAAATGATGAGAGCTATAGATGAAATCATTATTTTATCACTGATTCTACTTTTTAATCTTGGAAAATTATGCAGATCTTTGTAAGATTCTTTAACTGCTTTCCTCCCTCTCTCCCTCATTCCTGCTTCCTCCTTCCTCCTCGGGAACCATGTTCCATTATAGTGAAAATAAACTTATTCTGAACAGAGCATAGTTGCAACGCATATGTTTTCTCCTTGTGAAATTTTCCTTTAAATAATTTATACTTAATGTAATTTCCCATAAATGTGGGTTTATCTTTAGCACACTGGCTTTTTAAAAGCCCTCCTGACTTCGCTGCTTTGTTGCTTGTTGCTGAACTTATCTTTCTAGTACAGCATTTCATGTTTACTATTGGGTTGCTTGTTATAAAATTTGAGTGTTAAACCATTGTATGCTATTTAATTTAACATACAGTGTGTATATTTTTATTGCACAATCTAGTTCCATAAAATACGAGAGCGCACATGAGACCGTCAGTAATATCCGCGCACTACTACTGCTATCCTTTGTTCTACTGTTGTCGTGTATTTTGGCTTTTGATGTCATAAACTACAAAAAAACTGCTGTATTTTATTCAAAAATTATCCTCCAATTGATATTAAAGTGTGGGAAAGTAGTCAATGTTTGCTTATACATTATTATTTTCAGTGTTCTAATTTTACTGTATAATTATAGTTTCCAGTTGGTATTGTGTTCCTGCAGCCTGCAAAACTCTCTTAAAAACTTCTTCCGGCGTAAGACGCCTGACAAACGGATCGTTCGGCCTTTACCCTGCCCCCACTTTGCCCTCGCCCTGCCATTCGCTGGTTTCACAATTCTAAGTTGGCGGTTCTTTGTCCGGCATTTTAAAGCTTTGTAACTGTACAGAGAAAGTCGTGGGAACTTTTACCTTGTTCCGCAGCTGTGAGGGAATCTGTCTTGGCTGCTTCAGCTCTTACTCTCCAGGTGTTTGGTGTGACGCGGGGGGCCTAGAGCAGGTTTTCCTTGTTTTTGTACTACGAGTAGTTTGTACTTCATGGCTCCCCATGTTTAGGGTTTTCATCAAGTTTGAAATATGTGCAATGCTTTCCTCAGATAGGTTCTGTGTTCCCGGCCCTTCTCTGCAAATTCGTTGCAAGGGAGGTCTGTCCCCTGAGCCACTGAGGCTTCCCTTCCTCTTTTTTCTGAGTTGTGATGTTTGTTTCAGTGATTTGCTTCATTTTAAATATTTTCTGTTACCATGCTTTGAAGTTCACCGGTGATTTAATCTTTAGGGTCTAATTTGCTATTAACTGCATTTAGGGAAACTTAATTGCATAAATTATGCTTCATGAGTTTTTTTACCACCCTGACACTGCCGTCATTCTTCCCACTGAAGGTAATTTTTTCTTACGGGACTTCGCTTCAGATGCGGATTACAATTGCTGGCTTTCCCGCACACCTGTGTTTTTAAAGTGGATGTTGAATATTGTCTGCTCTAAGCTGGTTGGTTTGGTTTTATTGCATACTGTCAAGTACAACAGACCTTATTCTGACAGAAATTTCAGCCATAGTCAGTTCTACCTTTTTTTCTGCATTTGCAGAAATAGGTATGTGCTTATTTCTTGGTGGAAGACAATAGCATGTCATTATTTTACGGTAAAGCCAGTTTTAGACTTACCCCTAAAATATAGGAATTTAGTGAACTTACTGTACGGCTCACATATTTAATAGATTCTTTTACTTGTGGCTTTACCACCTCTAAAATTCCATGATAGTTTGGGAATTTTTTTTTTTTTTGTACCATGTTTCTCTTGCTTGGCACTCCAGAGTGTATGCCAGAGCATATGCTGATAGTTATTTAGTCCAAGCCTCAGTGACCTTTAATTTTAATTTTTCTTCTGTGCCCTTTCTTCCTCACAGCTGCTCTAACACAATCATTGCAGTTTCGTGAAGTTTCTATCAACATCAGCTTGGGTTTCATCCACTCAGAGAAACCTGTGGAATGTTGTGAGGGTTCTTCCTCCCCGCGTTACACTGTGCACATCGCCCCTCAGCAGAAAGGAGCCTGCCGCAGCGCCGAGCTTCAGTTTTCCTCCTCCCTGAAGAATTGTGTTGCTGCACTGCCTGCAGTTCTGTAATAGCAAATTGTTTCCTATACTTTGTCCCAATTTTTACTTGTTTGTAGAGTGAGGGCAATTTCCATGAATTGTTCCTTAAGGCACTGAAGGGCAAATATTCAAATTCAGTGTTTGCGTAAATTACAGAACCCCACACTCATTTTGAAGGACGGTGTATTCTTAAAAGAAATCACATGACATTCAGGACTGACTTACTCATTCTTAGACAAATATTAGTATCTGCTCTAATTTTATTGCCCATCGAGGATATGTACTAAGTACAAATCATTCTGTGGCCTGATATTTTGTGAGTTAGAACTACCTAAAGAAACTACTACTTCACTGTAACCTTTTTGCTAAACTTTAAAAAGAAATTGAGTGGTTTTTTTTATTTAGCAGAATAGATTTCTGTTGGGAACAAGGTTTCATTCAGCTAATACTGGCCTATCAATTTCTATTGGAATGCCAAATTTCTTTTGACAAATTGTCTAGGTGTCCATTATCTCTAACATAAGGCCTCCTAAGGGTCAGGAACTTTAGTGATAATGCCAAGCGGGCTAAATCTTTTAGTTGATCTAACCCAAGGATCCCAGGCATTTTCAAAGGTGGGGAACGACAGACATGCTTGCATGGAATAGATTTAGAAGAGGCTTAAAAGTTAGCTTTAATGGATTTTACAAGCAGAGATGAAAAATCTAACAATACAGTTTATTTTACTTCTATAACAGAAGAAAAACCACAATACAACATCAAAGCTCAATATTTAGAATTAAGCAATAGGGAATGAAGAATTGCAGTGGCTTTTTATGCCTTTGAAACGTCCTTGGTTTTGATTTGAAGCCCTCTATTAAGCTTCACAAGGTACTGCCAACAGTTGTGCACCAAGTGGCACCTTTCACACTCACTTTGCCTTCGTGTGGTCAAAATGTGATTCTCTTTTAGATTTTTCCCAGTAGAATTCAATGAAAATACACTTACCATCTACAAAGTGAAAAGTTACAAATTGACTTCTTTCTTGTTATTCTAATTGGAATGTTACCAACTAGGAGTCATTATCCCATCATAACATGAATAGCTTCCAGGTCTCAATTCTGTTTCATGAAAGCAATAGGGAGGGACAATAGCACATGTGTGGGACAGACTCCTAGGATGCATGACAACCTTGCTTGTACGTTTCTTCTCGAGATAACACTATAGTTTTCATTGCTTGTTTTCAGGTACTGAGCGAGCGATGGTGGTCTCAGGACGCAGAAGAAATGAAGAGGCAGGCTCTGAAATCAGACCACCGTGGAATGTTGGTTGCTGTGCTGCAAATCCTCCACAGGTCCTGTTTCCCTGCTGCTGCAAACACAACTAAGCTTAAGGGTTGCAGCAGTAAGACCACAACTCATTGCAGAGGAAGGTGAGAAGTTGCAAACACATCACTGCCTGAAAAGGATATGGCTCAACTCCTCACTGTCCTTTGTCCTTTTAAATTACAAATGCTCTTTTATAGCTCTAAAAGTAATGTATATATCAAGAGAGCTGTGACAGTTCAAATTTTATGAATACCTATGTTCTCATTCTAAGAACTCTTCATTTGTGATCTCTTTTGATACAGGGACATTGTGACTCAAGGCTTCTTGTAAGAACAGAAAGGTTGTAGTTCTGCCTAGAGGGTGGTGAAGTGAATAAAGGAAATGAATCCAGCTATTCTCATTTGGGTGGTGTAAATGCAAATGCCTCTAGTCATTTTTGAAACTGGTTGACAAAGTAATTGCAGAAGAAAATATGACAGAGAAGCAAATGCTTGGGGAATTTCCTAGGGGAATTCTCAGGATATGGTCCTAGGGTGATTTCTAGACATGTCAAAGCATCAGTAATCATGTACTTGATACAATAGCAAAATATCGTGCTATCATGTGTCTGATTTCTTATGCATTACTATTTATTATAATACATCTAATTTAAAGAGATTCTTATTCACTTAATTATAACAATGTGTTAGGTACTGCTTTGACTCCTTCATAAAAGTCATAATCATGTAACATTCTTAATAACCTATTAAAATAAATGCTACTAATGTAGGGGAGAGAAACTCCCAACCTGCTAGATGTCTTCTCCAAAGTCAAAGAATGAAGTTTAGGAACAGTGGAGAATATATTCATTATGGGGAAAGAAAGCTTCTGTCTGAGAGAGAGAGAGAGACAGAAGTGGACCCGTGTGAGCTGCCAATGACTGTCTTTTCTAGGGACTTTTGTAGAGCAAATCCATAACCTGAGGCAGGTCCAAGATGAGAAAAATATGAAACCGCAGTGTGGGCATGAGGTGGGGCAAAACTAAGGTCAGTCAATAAGATCACAAGTATAATTGCTCAGGAACAATTGATTAAATTGCAATCAAATAAGGAAGTGAGCGGGATGGCTGACATGGTTGCACGGTTGTCTCATGTCATATTGATGTGGGAAACAGTCGGTGATTAGTTGTTTGATCAACCTTGTGTGTCTATTTGTATTGTCCTGAGTATACACTCTGAAGCTACCAACGTGTAATACAACAACCATTGTTGATCCCGTGCCCACCTGTAGTTCAGTTTTTGTACTGTTCTTGTGCCACTGTGTATATGTTTGTTAGTGTTTTTGTTCTTTTACTTTTAAAATTAAAAAAAAAAGAAAAAGAAGGAAGCAAGTCTTGTAGCAGGCAAGCATGACCACAGAGCAGGGGCTCTTCCTGTAGGGCGTGGAGTTAGTGACTCTTCCTGGCTTCCTCAAGGTGATAGATCCCCATTCAGAATATCCATCCCTGATGATCATCCTTAGGGAGCTATGCGGGGCATTTGTTTAATCTTTAGTCTTGAAGTCTGGCCCTCAACTGGAGGCGTCTTTCTCCTCCACAGTTGCAAGTTATCTCATCATCCGCACTGGCTCCTTCAGGGGTCTGGCCCTACCCAACTGCCTATAACATCTCTGTCTAACTCAGTTGTCCATAATGCTACCACCGCCCATTTCACAGGTTAAAGTAATGAAATAATTTCTACAAGTTTTTACAGATAATAAGTACTAAGGCTAGGAATCCAAAATAGGAAGTTAGATTCAAAAACCAAAACCAATAGTATGAATTTAATAAATATATCTGTTGAATATTTATTCTTGGGGTCCAACACTGTTAACTAATATACATAATTTTTAAAATGTTAATATCCACATGAGTGAGCATGATTTTCAGATTATAAAGATACTTTGTTCACTAAGCAAACAAAAGAAGTTAATAATTGAGAATTAAAAATGACAACATATTTTAACATTATATCATTCTGATAAGGTATGAATAGATGAATATGACTACTTATTTGAAACTGTCTAAAATGCCACCTCAAATTATAAATAATTTTATAAATACATCAAGGATACTAGAATTCTTATCAGTATTCTATGCTTGAACTGCTCCTACAGTTTGGTAAAGTTACTTAATCTTCTTTCAGTCTGCACTTCTGAAACAGAAAGATAAATAATTCTTACATAAGTTCAGGAGGCAACTCATGGAGAAGTAAATAAAAGATTCCACACGTTCATAGAGTTCTTGAGTTAGGCTTGACCTCAAGAGCTTATTTATCCTCCTGGGAACCAAGTTTCTTGTAGGTATATACATTTCCGATGTTTTTCTGTGAGAATCCAATGGTACCAAAATTTCTATAAAGAATTAGACAAAAGAAAAATCTGAGCAATAAACCATTTACAAACCCCTTTTTAAAGCATCGGTTATGATTCAGTATTTATCTGTGATTTCCACTGCCCTACACTTACATTGTACATTTCAACATTTAATATTTACATTTGGCTTTAATATACAGTATTTTTTCCCTTCTAAGTGGAAATTTATTTTTCCTCATCCTGAGAAATTCCCTGTCAAGCTCTTCATAGGGATTAAATAGTTCCATTTCTTGATGTAGAGATTCTCTCAAAGTATCTGACCACTCTTCCTCTTCAGTCTCGTTTTTGCTTTGTTGTATTCAACTGAGATTCTAATGATGAATTTATGCTCTCATCTTTCTTAGGCTTAACCACTGCTTTCCATACTTAGAAAGATTTCCCTTTTGTCACCTGGACCTGAATGCTGAGTTCACGCTTTGTTGATAAATTCTGCATTCAATGAAATTTTATCACGTATCTTGGACTGAATGTGAAGAGACTGCAGAATTTTCTACTCTGGTCTTTTCATTTAATCCCTCAAAATCAATTTATTCTAAAGAGCATATGATTTTTATTCCCTTGTACTTTTAGTGATAGAGTATGAGAATATGAATAAAATATATACATTTATAGAAAATCTACAAATCTTGAAAATGTAGTAGATATTATGGGCTGGACAGAAATAGAAGCTAAAGAAAACATGTTGAGTATGAATGGGCTAGATAACTAGATGACTGACTGCTTCTTTAATAAGAAATTTGAATTTGGGTTGGTGGTATATTTAGTAGAAGATTGTGATTATGTTGAACTTGAGAGGCCAGCAATGAAATAACTCATGATTGTTGAACAAATAGTTAGATATTTATGACTGAAATCTTAAGACCCTCATCCAGGTTGGAGAGACATACCTCTATATTTAACAAAAAGATGAGAATTGAAATGATCCAGTTAGAATTTTAAAAGACTTTTCCTATCAAGAAAGCAATGTACTCAAAGTGATTGCATAGAGTAATGCTGGCATTCAGGCATGATATGGGAAAGAATGAGCAAATTGCCAAACTCAGGAAAAAACCCTAGATAGGCATGATATCATAAAAACCAAATATAATATTTAATCTGAAGCATGGGACCCCTCCCCAAATAAATCTAGGGTGCAAATATGTAGAAAGAATTCACAATTTTTCAGTGACGAAAGCGATATTTTAAGCTTTTTTTCCTAGTGACATGCAGAAAATGGATGTTTCTACTATCAATGATTTCTTAAACTACTTATCTTCATGACAGATACCCTAGATGTGCAGTAGTTTTAATTAGTCACAATATATTCCAGTGAACTGTGCCCACCTCCTGGTATAGCAGATGCTGACACCAAGAGCAGTACACTTGAGACATGTTGAGGTAGGTTGTTTGCACGTTATGACCCTGCTTGTTCAGGGGCCACACTGTTGGTGGGAATTCATCTGCCTTCCAAGGTGAACGTGGCTACATTCATTGATTCTAAGACTGGATCAGATTATCCTGGACATTTATCTTGTGTATATTTTTGAACTAGACATTGACCCCTGTAGTTATCAATTTATTACTTCTTAGCCCCAAAGTAAAATTTTGTTTATTGCATCATCTACAAAAGTGGGTATGGGCCATTAAAAAATTCTTTGTTTAAGGTGGTACTAAACTTCACAGTAGAGATTGCTGGGTAGGTACTGTCCTGGAAAATAAAAGCTTGCTATGCAGTAATGGCGAGTTTCTCAGCCTCCTGGAATGTGGGTGGCTTCCCAGGTCCCAGGTCCTTGGCACACAGCTTGTTCCTGTGAGGCCTCTGGTGCCTGCAGTACAAAATGGGTAATGGTAACCATCTACCAGCCACTTCCTCTTCCTCCAGGGGCAGGTTTGTACAGAACCTTTTCAGTAGGAATGGTCCCTCAAACAACCTGTTCAGGCCCTAGGCAGTAGGTTTAACTTCTGTTGCAGCAGCATCACCACAACAAGGTCTCTTCTGGATGAGCCACGGTCACATCCCCTGTACCAGGTCTGGACCTCATCCAAGATGATGACACCTGTGGGGCTTTCCTTAGCGTGCCATGTGGGCCACAGTGCTGGTGACTGCTCCTTCTTCCTGTTATTCCTAAACTTTTAAAGCATTGCTTAGGTATTCCTCATCATTCTGGCCTCTTGTTAATAATTACCTACATTAAACTCTCCTGGGAAAAATTACTGTATGATGTCTCTTTCTGATTACACCCAGACAGACTTATTCACTAATAGCATCCTAAAAATATATTAAACTTTACACTGTACTAAAAATTGGATACTATATGATTTAGTATAATTAAATAAAAGTCCCTCCAGAAATCTGTATCATATGTGGATTTTAGATCTAAATAAGCAAGATAAAAGCCATAGAGCTACTGGAAGAAAATATGAGACCAATATATGACCTTAGGGAAGAGAAAACATCCTATAGATATATCCATTACAAATACATTGATTGTAACAAAGGCAAATTATGTTATGTTAAGGACTTTGAGCCACGCACATTCCACAAACATGGAAGGCTGAGGCAGGGGAATTGTAAGTCAGAGACCCTCCTGGACAGTTTAGCAACTTAACAGGAACCCATCTCAAAGTTTTATAGGGTAAATTTTTGAGACAGGTTTCACTACGCAGTTCAGGATAGTCCTCAACTCACTATGTAGCCTAGGCTGTCCTGTGACTAGAAGTGATCATCCAGCCTCAGCTTCCCAAGAGCTGGGATTAGAAGTATGTACCACCACACCTGGGTCAAAATAAGAAACTTTAAAAAATGACTAAAGATGTAGCTCCTTTTGAAAGCTCTAGATTTTCCAGTACCATCAAAAAAAAGCTCTCTATTCATCGAAAGACAATTAAATGATTTAAAATATAGGCTAAACTGCATTCAGTACACAGGCACAAGTCCTATCAATACCAAAATTGACCAAAGAAAGAAAAATGAGTAAAAGGCTTGATGGGCATTTTGCAAAACAAGATAGTTTGTCAAATTGTCAAGTGAATTATACTTCTCAATAAAAATGTGATTGTATTATGTACTAAACAACTAAAAAAAACCCCAAGAAGACAATATTAACTATTGGAAAACTATGCAGCAACTAAAATACCCACAAATATTAGTACCAACTCAAATTGGAACTTCTTCAATATCTACTAAATTCTTTGTCCAAATCCACCAAAATGAATATACACATGGTTCATTATTAGCATCCATGTTTCTTAGAAACACCCACAAAATTTCTTATTATTGCACTATTTAGTAGTCTGAAATTTGAAGAAAACTTGCTCTTCACTAGCAGCCAACTGGAAAAACAAATTATATTTTAGTAATCATGTGTGACACAGAAGGAAGATGATATTACTGAACAAAAAAGGATGAACGAAAAGTAAAAACTAAGAAATCAGCCACAGTGGATGAGAGTCAACCCTCAATAAAAGACATTTCTGTGAGGCAGCACCTGAGACTGCTAGAGATGCTGGTCATCCTCTGGCTCTACCTTTGGGTGCTAAGAGGGGCTCACACTTTGAAATTCACGATGGTGGACAGGGGTGACCTGTGTACCTTTCTGTATGTTTGTTACGCATTTTTGTTATCAGGAAAATATTTTAAGAAAATCAAAAAAATAGAATAGTTCATTCATAAAATGAGGATGGTGTTCACACATCTGTCCAATTCTCCAAAATTCCTGGGAGTTCTATTACCTCCTTGCCACAATTTCCAATTATTGATGTTACTTTCTATGACAGCTTTTAATTAATATAAGTCCCTTTTTGTCTTCACTTCATTTGACCTGTACCCTAGCAGCTTATTTGCCTAGCCTACAATCTGAGGCTTTTCATTTCTCAGGGATTTACGTGAAAAAAAAATTATGGTACAAGGAACCAATGTTACGATTCTCTTAAAAAGCACCTAGCAGGAGGTCACGTGGCACAACTCCGTACCTAGCAGGAGGTCACGTGGCACAACTCCGTACCTGTCATCACAGTACCTCCTGCGTTAGTGTCACATTCAAGTGCGTAGCAAAGAAGGGCAGAGAAAGTAGAGACAGAAACATAAGAAGATCCATTAAAGTTCAAGTCACAGGAAGAACTGACAGTTTCTGGGTAAGAATTCTCTCACTGTGTATTTTGTGGGCTGTTTAGTTAGCACCTCAGAGCCAGTAGAGAACTTAAGTTCTAGAGTCTGGATACCACAGCGAAGCGCATTTGTGACAGAGCTGATGCGGAGCTCGGCTGGTGGACTGACGTGTGCCGAGGGCTGCGCCTGTCGTCTAAGGAATGAGTCGCTGCGACTCCCTTCATTACTCATGGGTTACGTAGTGGGCAGCCAGAGACGGAGGAAAGAGAGCTTGCAAACTAAAATCGATACAAATACTAGCCTCTCACAAGAGAAACTCCAGGGGCTTGAGTAGCACACGCTCTCTTGTTTTGCCTTCTTTTTCCCTCACTTCTTCCCTTTCTCTGTTTGCTCTAAAACGTGCGTTTCCTACGGAGGAGCGTTTCACAGCTTTGCCCCACCGCATTCTTTGTAAATAAACATTATTAATATTTTCTGCCTTCATTTTTCTAAATGATCCCTTCCATGTTAAAAATGGTAGGACACTAAATCTATACTCCGCCACACTTTGCGGAAAATAAATGTGGACAGAATAAAACGTTCCAGACCAAGAAGATAGGAAATTTAGTGAATAATCAAATAGGCTAAGATTAGATTTTACTCTTCCTGGTACTCTTGTGGCATTTTTATTCCCTTCATGCTAACTTTATCAGAACTAAATTAATATAATGAAGTAAAATATACCTACAAAATGTGTCCGTACTGTGTAATACATTTTGCTTAGTCTCCACATAAAACAAGAAGAAATTTTATTACTCAGAATACCATCCTGTTACATCAATGGTGCCTCAGTGTGAAATAAATATTGAGCATTTTGATAGAAAATAAAAATATAAGGAAATAGAAAATGTATTATCTTGAGTTATTGGCAGTGAAAGTTTTATGAAAAGCAGCTTTTCCAGCATTGTCCTTCTGTTCCTACAGCTCAGTAATAATTGAAGCAGCTGAACAGAACAGAGTACATGGCTCCGCTTACTGACATCTTGAGGAAAATAAATTGTATTCAAAATCAAAAAGAAACTTCAAAATTATTCACTTTGTTGGGGGAAACCTCTATCAAAACCTACATAAAATTAAAAACTAGCGTCCTTCCATATATATAAGAATCAATATTACATAAAACTACATTTGCTTTTATGTATTTGTATAGAGTTTTGGCTTCTACGTGTTTTTTGTTGTTGTTGGAGTTTTGTCTTTTGTTTTTGTCACAGACCTCATTATGCAGCTCAGTGGATCATCACACTAGTGATTCTCTGGTCTCAGCCTCTTGGCTGCTGAGATTGAAGTCAGTGCCAACATAGTAGCTTGGCTTATGCACTTACAGAGCTACATCCTTTATGGAGTCAAGTGCATTATCAGATTATTTCCTTGATTTACTTTCTTTCATTGTTCTTAGCTAAAAATGGAAACCTAACAACCCAGCAAAAAGTGTGACAGTGCATAAAGCAGGTGAGGAGGGGTGCTGTGAGCACAGAAAGACTCTAGTTTTCATTCTGAGCAAGGTAGGAATCTTTTATGACAACTTTCACTCATAAAAATATACGATTGTCTTCAAAGTTATACTGTAACTTCGCTAGACACTGGAGTAAAGGGACAAAGGAAGAGATTAGGGAAATACTAAGAACAGATGGGTCAAATTAGCAGCAGAGGAGATGACAAAAGTCAGTGATTTTTACATTTATTAATATATGTTTGAGAATTTACTGCCCCCAGCAGGTGCGTGCACAGAGCCTAGTACTCAGATGGAGAATGTGGGTGAAAGAGTGGCCTTGCAAAGGCTGCAGCAGTTGATTGACCTGAATTATAGAAAGATGGAGTTGTTTTTAAACATGATGAGACAGAGCAAAAGGAAGTATTTATGAGAAACCTTTGAAGCAGAAATGTCAAGTGACAGTTTTGATATAAGGAACCCAGGGTATGGAGTGGAGGGGTAGGACAGAGATGCAAATTTCTCAGAGGGTTGTTAAGCACTCTACATCTTAGTAAATGTTATGTAGAAAAGATGAACTTCTGAAAATTTTGCTTTCAAAACTTGGTTTCTCACAATAACCTAAGAATATATACATGCCTTTTTTTTTTTTTTTGAGACAAGATTCACTGTGTAGCTTAGACTGGGTTTGACTTCATTATGTAGCCCAGACTGTACTCAAACTCACAGCCATTCTCTTGGGTCAGCCTCTTGAGTGCTGATATTACAGGCATGCCCCACCACACCCAGCAACCTAAGAATATATACATATTTAGAATGAATGAGAGAATGCTCACTATTTTATGAATATTCCTATGTTTAAATTTTGAACTATGTCAACGTGTTTATAATAGACTAGTTTGTCAAAGATTTTCTTACATTAATGTATATTAGCAATAGACAAAATGAAGTAACAAAAGCCTAGGAGGTCTCTATACTTGAGGCTAAAGACTGCTGACACCAGTGAGAGAGGCAGTGAGAGGTGCTGGATCCCCTAAACACTGAAAGCAAGTTATCGCTGGGCCTGAGCACCTTTGCCTTTTCCCGTTTGCCTGTCCCTGCAGCTAAGGTCCTGCAATCTTCAATAAACGTTGCTACTTACTGGAAGATCCGGGGAAGATGGCGGCCAGGTGAGCAGCAAGGGAGCGAACCTCTTTAATAAACACCACCAGCTCGAGACAGACTTGGCGAGCGTGAATGCCGGGACCTCGGCTGGGAAGTTTAAACTGGGCGTATTTCTCTGAGATGCCGGGGGAGATGTGGTAGGGCGGACCAGGCTGCCAGGGCGAGACGTGGGAAAGTCCCAGACGCTGGGAGCCAGGGACGAGCCCCGCGGGGAAGAAGCTGGGATCGG